>VXBA01002101.1:1369-28917 GCA_013399895.1 Serilophus lunatus | reverse complement strand
AAAAACCCCCAAAAAGCAACCCCCCCCCCTTCCCTCAAAAAAAAAAAAGAAACATCAAACAAAAAAAGTCTCAAAAAACCCCCCAAAAACTTACATGTACATTAAAAGGAGACTGAGAGGAAAGAAAAACAGCTCCTAAAACAAAACCAAAACTGAACAGTAATCCAGAACAGCAAACAGAACTCCTTCTTCAACTGAGCAGTGGGAAGTGACGGCATACCTTCATTTTCCTACTTTTGGGGAAAGACTTTCAAAACAGTTCTGGGCACGACGTCCAAACCCTACATTTGAAGTAAAAGCGTATGAATGACTAAACTCAAAGAGCCTTAACCATCTGTGTTAAACTCACCAAGGTAGGGGAATTCAGAATTAAGACCAAACTTAACCCACATCTTTTTAGCCAGTCCCTATGGAATGACAGATCACCCACTGCTAAGAGTCCACTGCCATTCTAGCTTTAATGTTGAATGTCTTTGCTCTTTAAATGATGAACTGGATATGGAATGTTAACCTATTTTTTAAAGGTTTTTGGGTTTTTTTACATTAATGTGAATGCAAACAAATAAAACATATGAAGACTATGTTTTTAAATAGTTTTAATTTTTGCAGTTTCTTTTTTTCCAGTGATCAAATTTGAAGAAAAACTAATTATGGGAAAAAACATGTGTTTCTACTATGATCTTATGCCAAGTTTCAGTCCAGTGCAAAATTTTACAGTCAAGTAAACTGCTAAAAGGAGAAGTTTATAATGGAAGGATTGACAAACCCTTAAGTAGAGCAAGGCAAGTAGGTGTCTCTATAATATTACTCAATAAGAAACTTGTACTTACAGCTCTCAATACAAGGGGAGGCTACAGGGGAATGAAGGATTTTCCTCCACGTGATATTTCTGGCATAATTTATGCTGAAAATTTTCCAGGGTTTGTTGATCCATCACCAAAACTCACTTCTGCACTAACAAAATATTAATGATACAACATTTTTCACTACACTTGTAGAAAAAACCCTGTTTTCTTAGCAAAACTGTATTTTATTGCTTAATCTCCAATTATAGCTAAGTAAATGATTTTGAAATTTCTCTGATTTGTGAAAAATGTTCTTCTGAGAGAAAAATGTAACATTTCAGCAAAATCACACTTCATTCCAAGAAAACGGATTTTGTGGACTTTTATTGTATGAATTCAAAAGCTCCAATGCCAAGTCCTTTGAAAATATTCCTCTTTATCAAAAATTCGACAAGCATAAAAACTTGTCAGTGATTCATTCAGTCAGGCTACTCAGCTGCAGCTTCATCTTTAAAACTTTATGGCTACAATTTTCCATCTGTAATTCTTTCCCTGTTGCATTAAAGATTATCCTTTTCTGCTTGGATGTGTTTTTTCTCCAACGAGACATTGCTTCTGGAGCACCTTCCAGAGGAAAATAAGTACAGAAAAGTCCTTCCAAAAAACTTCTCAGGATGGGACCACATGGAAGAATACTGTGACTTCCTGTAGGATATTTATCTCTAGGACAGGCAGGATGGAGAGAAAGGAAAAGGAAAGAGATCATATAGTAATTCCATATACAGAGAGACATGGGAACATGAGTGACAGAGTGAAAATGGACAGAAACATAAGGCATTCTGGTGAGATCGAAGACTGAGAAGGAAAAAGGAATAGGCTTTTGGCAAGTAATTCTTGAATATGAAGGTCAATTTTCATTGCACACTAATGGCTACTGTTCTTGGCCCCTACTTGGGCCATATTCCCATTAACCTAACTTTAAGTTACTCTTTTTCTATATACTTTTTGATTTTCAGCACGTTACATAGAGATTAGCTCCCCTGAAACCAAGAGAGCTTTATGCCAGCATACATCTGTAGCTGAGAAGGCAGCTCAACTCTGAGGACATTAAGATTTGACTTTAAATTACAGTATTAAAATAACCACAATATTAAGTCGCTTCTATCAGATCTTGTATGAGAAAGACAAATAATACCACTTTAGATCTTGCTTTCCAGTCTCGCTCTAAATGTCCATCGCTAAGCTGCATAGGTACTCCTTTTTCCTTACTGCTGAAAGACCAACTTCATCTCCCATTCCTTTGCAGTGGATGAAAGGATGACAGTGGTGTGATATGAAGGCTTAATGTTTTTAATTCAACCAGATAAAATCCCTTCAGCACAGAAACTGATGAAGGCAACATCTTCCCCATCAGTCCATGAGAGACACCGGAGCAGCTATTCAGCATCAGGCTCTGGGCAGCGTTACAGTTGCCTTCAGAGCTGGTAAGGTTTTGCTGGACAAAAGTGTAGGCTCAGGGCACCAGAACTGAGGATGTCCCTTGATGATTTAACACCCCTTCACCTCCCAGTCTCGTTGTAGTGAGTATTGTGGTCTGCATCTCACAAAACAGCTGCATCATCCTGATGCCAGAGGGGACTGATGATATTGACCCAAGTTTGCTGATTGCTTTGGACTGCGTTGACATTGAGGCCAGAGATTTTACGAGGGCTGCTCCATATTGCTGTTCCAGTATTATATGTCCTTCAAAATTGTTGCTGAACTACAGCATATATTTTACTGCCCATATGTTCTCCTTTTTTTGGACAATAATTAAATAGGATATAAATACTCACATCTGAATCACACATTTGCAGATGTACATGGAAGCACCCCAGAAGAATTATGCTAAAAACACCCAAACAACCATGCTATCTTCATTTTCATGGGATTGATAGCCCATCCATCTTTGTCAGTATCTATTTTACCTAGCTACATTAATTCCTATCTCTAACAGTATCTGGAATTTCTCCTTAAAAGTCAAAGGCTTTTTAGTGCACTCCATCCTGTAGTCACAAATTGGTTAAGGAACCATATAACTGCTCCGGCATCTACTACAGGTTTTGATTTGGGTTCAGTTAAATCTTCCAGTGAACAGTAATAACGTATCATAATATCAAAAGCATGAACCACATGAAGAAAAGAATTCTACCTCCATAAGCAACCTGAAAATCCATTTATCTGCTCACAGACGTTCTTAAATTTGAGGCCTGATGCTCATTTCCCTCCAGGATGGCTAGTCCTGTTTTAGCACAGAGATGTTATGCAGTCCTGTTACAAATTCAGGTTGGGTCCTGTGAGTTTAAAATGTCAGGCAATAAAAACAGAAAAGGGGTAACTCCTGAAAGTTATTTCGACTCAACCAGAATATACACCCTGTACACGGTTGGCATTCATGCCACAAAAAAAAGTGTTTACCATAGTGGAACAGCAAATGCAATGTATGTGCAATTTTGCTGTAAAAGTTATGTTGGTGATGCAAGAGTAACTTTTGAATGATGATGCAAGAGTAACTTTTGAATGCGGAGGATTTCAGTTTAGAACCCTAATATAATTTAGATTTAAATTTCTAAAGCTGTAATTTCTGCTGAGTATATAAAGAAGGAAGAGAGGGAAGAAAAAGAAAGAAAATTCTTAGTAGCACTGGTAAGCACATACCATGACCTGCTAGCCACAGGACACAGTGACAGCTGTTGTGCTGCATGCNCCTTGCCTCGCCCCACCTTGCCTCGCCCCACCCCGCCCCTTTTTCTTTCTCCACAGCTTCTAAAATACCTTTAAATCAATGTTTACAAAGTTTTTTCTATAAAAAATATATGAACTATCATATCTTTTTTTAATCTCTGATCACTGAAATTGATAATGATACTTCANTGATGCAAGAGTAACTTTTGAATGCGGAGGATTTCAGTTTAGAACCCTAATATAATTTAGATTTAAATTTCTAAAGCTGTAATTTCTGCTGAGTATATAAAGAAGGAAGAGAGGGAAGAAAAAGAAAGAAAATTCTTAGTAGCACTGGTAAGCACATACCATGACCTGCTAGCCACAGGACACAGTGACAGCTGTTGTGCTGCATGCCCAGACTTAGACTCTGGCTTTGTCTGAAAATGCAGGGCTGGTGCAGGCTACAGATATCCCTTGGTATTCCAGCATACGTATGTAATGTTTTGTGGTGCCTTTGCTGAGCCACAGTCCCTTCTGGCCCCAGTCTTCCTCACTCGCTCTTGAGACAGTCTTGCTGAAGGATTCCTCATTATAGGCAGCGTTTGTGTCTGTTGGGCACATGTGATCTTACAGTTCTTCAGCAAGGAAGAAAGACCTGCAAGTGACAGGCTCAACAAAGCATAAGAGCCCTGATAGCTGTTTTGGTACCATTGAGGGCAAAAAATGAAGGAAAAATCTGCCTTAGCTACTTGGACTTCTAAAGTAATAATTGTAATTGTATAAAGCACAGATGCATATACATTTCAGATTAATATTTCCCAAAATTGTTGTTGTGCTTGGGGACAACTGCCTTTGATGGGATATTTCTTTCTTGTGTGAAATGTCATTTTGGATCTTGCACCCAGATTGCAAAAACGGTCCCATTTACTAAACTTATTCAGACCATTCCTCCCTTGGACATATGCCCTGGGACAGAACCAAGTCGTGTTGAAAACTGATTGGTTTGAAGTGATTCTTCTGCCATATTTTGCAAATTAGATTAATTGTCTGGGAAATCATTGCAAAATTCCCAGCTCACTATACAAATAATTCCACATTCTTTCTGAGTTTGTGGCATTTAGGGACAACGTTTAGTGGTGAACTTGGCAAAGCTAGGTTAACAGTTGGACTTGATGACCTTAAGGATCTTTTCCAACCTAAATAATTCTATGGTTCTATGGTTTCCTAGGGAAAAAATAGGCAGTCAGCAGCACCTGAAAAGCCTAGAGTGTATTGTATCTCTCTCCCTGGATATTATACACAGTTCTGGTTTTCCACATCAAAAAAGGTAAAACTAGAAGAGGGAAAAGTGACAAGGATATTGACAAAGGTATTGAGAAAAAAATTTTTCAAGAGCAATGAAGGAGCTTTTCAGCCTTTAAAAGAGATGCAGCACATATATTATTAGTGCACTTGCTGCAAGTCTAAGAAGGCATAAACAACTCAAAGAATATGATTAGGGAAAGGCTGTTTACATGATCTCCATACAAAACCAGGGGAGATATCAAATAAAATAATCAGTTGTCAGGATGGAATCATATGAATGGTGGAACAATAATATTTGTGATTGGTGGAACACTTGGAAATACAATCCAACAAGGGCTGTTAAAACAAACCTAGCTCTGTCTCAGAAATCCATGAACTGTTGGCCAACTATATATATATGAAAAAAAGTCTTGGTGAAATGTCTATCACAGATATTTGGATGAAGAGAGAGAAGCCAAGGCTAACTTGGTTTAGAGATGTATAAGTGATTTCTAATCTTTCAGGATATTTCTATGATTGACAGAAAGACCACTCTGACTGTCCTTAACCCAGGAGTAATGTTAACAGAGTTTAAAATTTCATAGGAAGAAGATAAAACAATAGTGAACTAAAATGTCTCATAAAATGGAGGGAACTGGAGGTTCCTTTTCATCTATTTGTAACATCATTGTCATTACATTTAATCTGAAATTTGCAGAAAAATCCCTTTATAAACTCATAGTTGCCGGGAAAGTGGAAAAAAATAATTGTGTGGTAATTAAGCATTTAAAAGTAGAGCTCTGATTGCTTATAGATCTTCTTCCTCTAAGGTTTGAAGGAGTGCTATGTAAAATGTATATGAATTCCAGGTTTTTAATGGGAATAAAACTTTTCTAACACTGGGACAAAACAAGTAACAATTAAATAATGTGGTGGTTTAAAACATTTTTATCATCTCAGGGGCATGCAATAAAGATGATGGAAGACTGAACAGAATTAGCAACAGGTGAACAGTTTATTACAGGGGATTTAAAATAGGGTAGAAGGGATAACCCAAAGGGACCCAAAAATTACACAGAGAAACACTTGGCACACAGAAAAAAAAAAACCACAAAAGGGAAAAAAGGACAAAAACAGAAAGGGAACTCTCTGAGAAAACCAGGGGAGGGGTAGGGGAATCCTGGAATCCCCCTCCCTGTCTTTTGAAGTTCTCTGAAAAACACAAAAAGAGGTGAAAAGTGCCCTCTCACACCACCTCTCCAAAGTGGCTACTTGCTTTCATGAGAGAAATGTATGGAGTCACGACACAGGGCCTGCGAGCGAGGAGGAGGACAGGAGCTGTGTGTTTCCCCCCGGACCAGCAGCCAAAGAAAAAGGGAGGGCTGTTGTCCTCGGCTTTTTAAGCCCTCTAGTTCTTGTGTGAATCTCGCTGTCTTCTTCCTGGCCAAGCTGTCT
Organism: Serilophus lunatus; assembly: GCA_013399895.1. Lineage (NCBI taxonomy): Eukaryota > Metazoa > Chordata > Aves > Passeriformes > Eurylaimidae > Serilophus > Serilophus lunatus. The sequence goes on along the minus strand of VXBA01002101.1, from coordinate 22,687 downwards.
CTCCATTGGTCCAGCGGGGCCAAGCCCCGCCTTGTTTCCGGCGTTTTCCCGCTGAAGAATCATGCGCTCAGAGCTCACACGCCATCTTTGTTTTCTTGGCCGCAGCATTTCGGGGACACCCCGGCACCACTGCTGCCCCTCTGTGCAGCCATCACTAGCACGGTGCCAGGGCCCGCAGCTACTCTGGGGCTGCCAGTTGTGCCCGGGACCGGGGGATGACCACGCATCCCACATGCCGCCTCGCCGCTGCCTGCCCTGGGGGACCATGTGCACCGCGGAGGGAGGGGGGAGCAGGCAGGAGCGGGGGCCGTCCTGGCCCCGGCCCCCCTGGGCGCCCCCCTGCTGCTACCACTGCTGGCCCTGCGCTTCTGGGGGCCAGGGTGGGAATGAGAAGGCACTGCCACCATCCCTACCTCGGGGCACATGGGGAGCAGCTCTCCCCCCTTCCCTCTCCCCCGGTTCCGGCCTGGTCCCGGGGAAGAGCAGAGGATGGGAGCAGCCCGCGCCGAGAACAGCCCTCTCGGCTCCGGGAACTGCGCACAGGAGCGAGGGCTACCCCGGTCCCCAGCTGGCCTGGGGAAAGCTGCAGGGGATGGCTGGGGCGACCCACCCTGTCTTGTCTGGGAGAGGGTTGCCTGGATCTGAGCTTTCCCGCCCCCCTCCAGCTTTTTTTAAGGAAAGCAGAATTTTACAGACAGGTCAGTGGACTCTTCTTACACTCCCCCCCAAAAAAGCCTAAGGAACCCCTTGCAAGACCCAAAGCTCCCTTAACCACTCCCAGAGATCCCAGCACCTCTCAAACTGCCACATATTCCACCCCTTAAAATTCTGTTTTCCTTAACTCAAAACTATTCACTAAACCTGAAACCAGGAACCTTAATCTAAGATTAGGAATTGAACTTGGAACTGTGCATGTCAACACTGGGAACTAGGTTTAACATACAACTATATACACACAGGATGAAAAATGAAGGAGGGTGCTGCGCTAGGATGATGACCTATGCGGGGATGATGTCGCCCTGAGGTACACAACGAGTCTCTCCATCTTCCAGCATTACTCACCAAGTGCATCCAGGTCCTTGAGCAAAGACAATCCCACAAATGGGTTTATCTTTGCTCGAGGGAGGATTTACCCAGAATGATCTTCCTGGCAGGCCTCTCATATGAGTCACAGGGACTCGATCACTGTCTGTGGTGTGGAGGGACTCGGCGTGGGCTGGGCCTGCTCTGTTCACGGAACCTCTGGTGTTCACTAGCCAGGTGGCTTTGGTTAGATGCCGGTCTCAACTCTTAAAGGTTCCTCCACCCAAAGCCTTCAAGGTCTCCTTCAGAAGCCTGTTATAACTCTCAACCTTCCCGGCAGCTGGGGCATGGTATGGAATATGGAAAACCTATTCAATACCATGCTCTCTGGCCCAGCTGGTGACCAAGCTGTTCTTGAAATGAGTCCTGTTGTTGGACTCAATTCTATCAGGCATCCCATGTCGCCACAATACCTGTGTCTCTAGGCTCAGGATGGTGTTTCGGGCCGTGGCATGTGGGACAGGGTACGTCTCCAGCCAGCCGGTGGTCACTTCCACCATGGTAATATAATGTTTGAGAATATGAATGTAGCATCTGCTTCTGAGTGTCTAATTTTTGCTGACTCCTTGCAACCATGATAGTAATACAACAGGAAAAGTCATCGCAACAATTTTCTAAAAAGTAAAGGACAGGCATACCTGTCATGTGAGAACAATGGCAGACCGAAATCCTTCAATTAGCCATGAGTTCACATCAGCTGAAGGATTTTCTACACTTGTTTTTTTGTGGTATTTTATCTTTTTTCGTGGTTAGCTAGTACTATTATGTGTTACAATACCTAGTGTTCTCAAACAAAATTCTTCCAGACATAACTCTGTTTCCGTGTACAATAATAAACCCATGGTAGAAGCGGCTTTCCACAACAGTAAAGTTTATTTGTAAAGGGAGACTGAACATCTGCAAAATCCTCTACTGTGATCCCCTGCTACTATCAGATCATGCTGGCTAGTTGAAGCCATCTTATTCAATGCTATTTTACAACATCAGTCCATTCTGCTTGACTTCAGGTACCTGAATCAGATCTCATTGCTTAGCTTATGCCTGAGGCTGTGGACTTCAGTTCTCACAAGCAATCATGCCAATGCTCAGCTTGCTAGGTAGCTATCTGAACAAAACTGAGGTCAACATCATGCTGCAATAAATGCACTCTAGATCATAGAATCATAGAATATCCTGAGTTAGAAGGGACCCACAGGATTAATTGAAGTCTAACTCCTGCATAGGAGAATCACATCGTGTGCCCAAGAATGTTGTCCAGATGTTTCTTAAAGTCTGTCAGGCTTGGTGCTCTAACCCCTTTCCTGGGGAGCCTGTTCCAGTGCCCAACCACCCTCTGGGTGAAGAAGCTTTCCTTACTATCTAACATAAGCTTCTCCTGACACAATTTCATGTCAGCATTCCCTCAGGTCCTGGTCACTAGAGAGAAAACATAGGTGCCTCCCTCTCTGCTTCCTGTTGTGAGGAAACTATACACTGCTATGAAGTCTTTCCTCAGTCTTCTCTTCTCTAGGCTGAACAAGGCAAATGACCTCAGACATTCCTTTTATGGTTTCCCTTCTAGATCCTTCACCATCTTCATAGTTCTCTTTTGGAGAACTTTCTGATAGCTTTATTTCTTTCTTATATTTTGATACCCAAAATTGCACACAGAGTTGTAGGTGAAACCATACCAGCGCAGAGTGGTATCACCTCTCTTGACTAGCTGGTGATACTGTGCTCGATGCACCCCAGCATACGGTTGGCCTTCCTGTTTGACAAGGCACACTGCTGACACATGTAGTTGTGTGGAGGAAAACGAAGTGTTTTACAGGAGACTTCACTAAATGAGTAGCTACTATAAGGAGATGTGACAGAGATAACATGTTGTTGAGGCATTGCATTTGGTTGTCTCTATGCACACCTTTGTGGTTGCCATCCATTACATTCCATAGATAGAGTTTGTCACCTAAATCCAGGATCTGACAGGAGCAGTGCAACATCAGGAGATCACTACCAGCAGGTCTTGCCTGAGTTGCATGGGAGGAGACTAGTGTAGAAAGGGAGACATTAACACATTGTTGCTATGCCATCAGGTGTCTACCATTTCAGGATGAGCTTCTTTGCTTTTTTTTATCTCCTTCACTTTCTCTCATCATCATTTGTTTCATAAAGCAGAACCTGCATGCAGGAAAGTGCTGGATAGAAAAGTGGGTCAACTCCATTGCTTAGCGTATGTGAGACATTAATGTGCTCTCTATTGCCTCAGACTAAGAGGAAGCAAACTATTTGATCTGCATAGTCCCTTGAAGTTACCTGGCATATATCCAGGAGCTGGTAGCTTCTTGGTTTTTCAATTTGTATTGCTACATCCATATCCCTCATTAATGTCCCCTGCTGTCCCCTGCATACTGCTCCCCATATTTTGATGTTTTTCTACTTTCTTCCTCTTCCTACTTCCAAAACCCCTAAATTATTCTTTGTCAAAATGGTGACAGTATGGGGATTAAGTTTAAAGGAAGTATACTTTTCCCTGTTGCAGTTGTTGGGGGGGGGCGGAAGTTATTCTGAGCCTTCAACCAACATGAAGTATTATATGGTAGACCAGCCAAGTCACACAACACAAATGTTTCCAGCAGAGAAAGATATTTTGGTTACTGCGGAATTTTAGCTATTTTGCAGCATCCATTATAATGATCCATGAGTGTCTTCTTTTTGAAAAAAACAAGCCAAAGAATATGCTTTAATTTGATGCACAGATTGCACGGCAAAGCAGTTCATTTGGCACTATCCATAGTTCTTGTGATTCTCTTTCACCCTATTCCCAGCTCTGAAAACACCATGCTGGCATATGAAATCACTACATAGTTTCTCAACTGGACTGCTATCTAATGTTTTCCTCTTTACAGAACACATTTAACACGTTTCATTCTCCAAAGCAGGGACAGTCTACTGGAGTGCCCCTGCAGTGACCAGCCCCTTTCAGTAGCACTGTTTTGAGAACAGAATTATATATATATATATATATATATGCACCCTGAGGGAGCAGTAAAGACTTGGAAGAAGAGAATGAAGGAAACAGGAAGAAAAAAAAAGACAAAAACATGATAGAGTTGGCACAGATACATATGAGGAAGATAATGAAAGGGTTAAGAGGCTCCCTGGAAAGTGTGGTGGATAATGTGATGGGGCACTGTCAATCAGACATTTCCCTATAGAAACCTATCCTGTTTAATTTGAGTTTAAGATTTTAACTTGGTAAATGATTGTCTGTGTTTAATAATACTTTCTACTGTTCACAGTTGTGTTTAATCCTTCTCTTTTCTACTGTTCTCAGCATTTAATTTGGCATCCTCATTGTTATTTATTAAAAAATTGAAAATGTCTTTGCATTTGAGTTCCAGTCTTGAGTGATTCATTAAAATGGCCACCTTCACTTCAGTAATTCATTAGACAATTCAGTAGAATGCCTGCATTCACTGAATATTCAGATGCTTTATTTGATTATCCAAACGTACACAGTTTAAAAATCCCTCCACAAAATACACTAAAATCCCCACATGAAGCATCATAGAAGGTTTATAACATTGTACCCACCTCTTAATATATATGTTAATCACAAATCTTATATGGAAAGTTGTGCACATTGTTTACAAGCCACCTGTGTACAATACATTCTTTATTTTATTCCTACCGTTAAATCTATTATCCCAGATCAACCTTTTCACTGTGTTAAAAAAAACTTCCCTGTCTGATCATCCAGGAGCCACTCTGCCAATCTCTCACACCACCTCAGCTGGGACAGAGCCCCTTTATAGCTACAGTCACCATACTCAGTCAGACCAGGTTTCCTTACTGGCTTGACCCTAAGATTGGCATAGCATAGTCTCGAACATCTGGATCCTTAAAATAATTTAATCATGGTGCAATAAACAAGCAAACAAACAAACAAACAAAAACAAACTTAAGAGCTTAAGATGGGTGCCCCTGAAGATGGACCCTGAGTTTTTACACCCTCACAATCTAAGCATGGCAAAGCTGGGGGTTGACAGCTCCAGCTGTGTCTCTCTATCCAGTCATCTGGCTGGTGTTACATGTGCTCATGCTCTTTGTTATGAAAAGGGTTGGTAGGTCATAGCCTCTTGCCTAAGGCTCGGGCTCCTGCCCCTCTGATCTCAACCTGCAGCTTGTACTGCAACTGCACATGGAGCCACCTTCACTGAATGTATTCCTAAACCAGTCCAGCCATCTGCATGCTTCCATGTAGAATCAGTAGAAAAAGTAGAATCAGTCTCAGCAAAGAGCTGCTGTAAGAACTTGAGCTCTCGTAACAAACTCTTCCTTTCTACATAATATGCCCTTACTTCCTATGGTCTGAAATTACTGTATTACCCAAAACCTGTTTGCATCTAATACTACAAAGCTGCTCACCAGACGTTTGTACATGCTGCACCAAAAATATGGATGAAATAATAAGGATGGATGAAATATGAGACATGTGCTGTTTGGCCTCCAACCCTCCAAATTGCTTTGCCTTCAGGTCAGCCTCCCAGAACATGTAATATACACAGTGACAGAGCAAGAGGGCTTTGAAGGCTTGACCGGATAAGAGAGGGCTGATTTCAAAATCCCCTGTGGATGCAAATGACTCCAAGTGACAGAATGTTAGGCATGGGGGAGTGTGGCATGCACCATGCACATAACTATTCTTGTGAGTCATTCAGTGGAAGTTTGTAAACCTGGACCATGTTTCAATTACAAACATGTGCTAAGAATGGAGATATCTTCTCCAGATGAGTGCCTGAATAATTTACAGCTGTTCTCTCAGTGAGATTCCCCTGTATTGTCTCCTTATATAAATATTAGTTTTTGCAAACATAAGTATTGAAAACCATCTGGCCAGCTCTAAATTTCTTCGCTTAGCAGTGGTGATAGTGGAGCACGTCATATGAAGGACAGTGACTCTCATAGTAAGAAACACAGGTGTGCTTTTGTCTTCATGTCGTATCTACTGAAAGACTTCATAAGGTGAAGACACAAAGTATGGTGACCAAAAGTTTTGGGCTAGAAAATTAGTTTTGAAGAAAGGCAAAAGGGTAGATTCATAGGAGGAACAAATAGACAGGATTAGAAAAGATTTTGTTGTGAGAAGTGTTGTGTGTGAAGAAGCACCTGATTGCATTCTATTCCTTGGTGATGAAATAAGAACAGTTCTGTGTTTTGGAGGAAAGAATCAAATTATGAATCATGAAATCATGTTATCAAATTGACATAAATCATAGAAATAATGAATATCCTTAGATTCAGACCAGAAGGGCATAAAGAACAAGACTTTGTTTTGGTGTTTCGTTGTTGTTTTTTTCTTTCATTTTTCTTTTTTTTTGTTGTTTTTTAAATATGTAAAATTAAATGTTTGTTTATGTTATATAGTCATATACTATGATTTTGCATGGCAACTGCCAAAATCATTAATTTAAGTGGTTAATGGACATTATTCCCATGCATCATTGAACAATGTGTGCAGTGATCTATATATATTTTTTTTTTCACAAATATGAAATCTGCTTAACAAACATTTCAATATATTATTGCTGGTTTGGTTTTCCATAGAAAATAAAATCTTCAGAACTGTAGTCTTTAAAACCCATTAGCCTCTCAGCATTGGAAGAATAATGTCATTTTCTCACTTCTCCAAGCTGTGAGTATGAAGCAGCATCCTTTCTGTGAAGCCTGGTGAATTTTTCCCACTGGGTAAAAGTGAGCAATGCTTTTGAATAGTCAGTTCATCAGAAATGTGATTTGGAGAATATTGAAATGATTTGTGACAAATCAAGTGATAATTTCAGCCAAAAAAAAAAAAATAGGGAAAGAAAAGCTGGAAAAGGTGAAAAATAACAAACTTTCATTTTGGAACTGATCAGTGGGTTAGGAAAACAAAGGAATCTAAAAAAAAAGTAACAAAGAAGAGCTAAAGAATCCTAAATGCTTCAGTTCGACCTAATGCAATTTCTTGCTGTTGCTCAGTCAACAAACAGAAAATTCAGGCATTCATGTAGCCTTGCTCCCAAGGGGCTGGTAGCAAGCAGAGTCTTGAGGCAGCCTGTTCCCATGCACAGTCAGCCTGTCCCATGTGCTGGGTAACAATAGTAGAGCTGTGGTAACACCTTCAGACATCACCTCCTTTTAACTTCACCCATTCCTTAAATTTTTCTAAGCATCAGGATTACATCTGCAACTTGTCTTTGCAGAAGTAAAGAACAAACTTTTTGCATAATCCGCAGTGCTCCCACTCCTCTTTTCCAAAAGCTGTTTGAGAGCCTGTCAAAACTTATCGTCTTCATGGCCATAGGATTGGTCTAATCAGGGCTACTAGCTTTATGGGCCTGGACCTATAGAGAATTACACACTGGACACTGTAATCCAAATCCTGAAGGTATATTTCTTTTCAGATTAAAAAAAATTATAAATTGCTCTATGCCACAAAACAAGTGAAACGACTCACTGCGGCTACTGAGTAGTGATTTTGTTAAAAAAGTGATTATGAAGATTTTTCTATGTAGTTAACTGCTGTCTGTTCAGCAACGTGAGACATCTTGGCATCATTGATTATAGAAACTACTTTAACATTTTAGTGGCTGTTTCCTTTGGTGCCTTGAAACCTGCAAATGTACTCATTCACCCAGCTTTCTTCTGTGACAGATTTGGAAGAAACTAGCTCAGTTCCCTCATCTTTATATAAGCAGTATCTTCTTTATTCTGAAAAGAAAGTCAGATAACATACCTTCATTTTCATAAGGTGGCCTAGTTGCAGCACAAATAATTCCTTGTTCTTGCAGATCCATAGTAGTTAATGGTTTCACATTCCCTTTCCCTACAAGTACCCAAGTTGCATATGATGGTATGGCATGTCATGGGTTCAGACTCCTCTCTTTATGCAATTTGTCTGTTTAATTTGACAGATCATTGCATATCATTCACTTGACAGTACTATGAATAATTTCCTGGCAGTTAAATTCTCTTCTGGCAACATTTATGTCAAAATTTATGACCATGAGAAAGCTGATATAAAAAAATATCTTGTTGATGACCACATGCTATTAATGGATCTTGATTTCACCCCTGTACCGGAGGTTATTTACTGCAGGTTTTCATTTATCCTGTGTCTGCCCAGAAGCTATCCGTGAAAAACTGCTCATTCAGTTGTTTAAGTAAATATAAAGTTCAAGTATACTTAAGAAAGAAATTGACTTCGGAACTAAGCAGAGCTAATGAGACTTCTAATAAATTATATTTTTAAGAACATTTTAGATGCTGAATTTGAATGTGAGGTTGCTTGTGTATTGCAATATATTGCATACTAATTTCCTCCAGATATGCCCTTAGAGGGATAATAAATCTAGTTTTTCAATCCATCCAGAACCTTTATTTAAGTGCCTGCAATTTTTCATCTTGATGGCAATGGGTATAATCTAAAGCTCAGTGAAGTCAACAGGAGTCTGTTCATCAAATCTTTGGAATATGGGCCAAGAATCTATCTTACTATTTTTTTAAGACAAACTATTCATGTGATAGGCAAGCAAGTCTGCCATCAGCGTTTCATTCAAGTTCCTTACTGAAACCCAATTGTTGTTATGACGCCATAATTGTTAGTTTTTGTTCAAGCAAGAGAATACAACCTATACAATTGCCTTTGAAGTGCACGCAAGGTGGCATTTCTGTAGACAAAAATTTCTCCACAACCTCTTGATTATTCCTATGAGTGTATGAAATGGATGACAAGCAATAAGTGACACATAGGTTCTCTTGCTGCCCATCCTGTAGTCTCACAGACTTTTTCTGCTGTGAAAATGATTGGTCTTTGTGAGGGATATTTTCATTGCATACACTGAAGATATGTGAAATGGACAGAGAGCATTTTTTGAAAATTATCTTTAGAAAAATCTTTTTAGCACATTACTGAAATACACTGGTTTCCATTACCAATTTTATGGATGCCATATAAAAAGGTTGGACTTGTTTTAATGTGGTTGTCATTTGACAGTCTTTGTTTGTTAGTTGTCAGCTGCTCTGGACAAAGAGTATATGGTATTTCATAGGCTTCCAAAGTAAAATGCTGGATGAATACTGTCAAACTGAGTCAGAACAATCACCTAAAAACTATGTCAGAGCTTCACAAAAAAAAAATTTACTGGGTGACCTAGTCCATGTTCTTATCCCTCTCAGCAGGGACTATTAGACAACATGCAATCCTATTTTAAGTGCCCAAAACAAAGATTTAAACAGCTTCTGCAGCTTCAAAATGTTCCTTCATTTATCATTTAATTTTGTCCTGTTGGGTCTAGTTAGTTCTTGTTGTACCATCCAGCATCTTCTTGATTCCTTGGCTACTTTGTTTCTGCAAATATGTTTGCCAAATTTTGAACTGTGGCTGATATTTATTTAGTAAGGAGAATAACTTCAACACTCTTTTTCTTGAATGGATATATTTTAGCACTTGCTTCTATATTTTTTCTCTCCCTCTGCCCTTGCTCTTGTCCTTTCCCTGCCACTCTGTCTTACTTGTAGCTTGTGCTATGTTCAAGCAAGGAAAAGGAGCTCTCAATGACTTGATGATTTCATACCTTCAGATCAGGATCTGCCTAAAGTTATGTGATATCCAGATAGGACTTTGCTATATAGTCTAATTTCTAGATTTGATGTGGAAATCTGTGTGAAGTTTTGTGCCTTTTGTTATTGGAGAAAAGGCAGAATGGTCATGAAGGTTTCTGTGTTCTGTGCTTTCTGCATTTCTATAGCACCTTGCAAAATAAAAGACTGAAGTCCTTAGACCAAAAGCAATACTTATTAAAAATATTAAAATTAACAAATGAGTACAGTAATTTGAGTTCTAGAAAGGCCTTCAAGCGCTTGATGCTGTTACTACTCATGCTCTCCCAAAACAAAAGAAACCCATTGCTTTTCAAAACTTCAGGAATAACTTTGCTCCCTCCAAAACATTTCAGACTTTGTCATGTAACCAATTTCATTGTCCAATTTTATTTGTCATAAGAAATCACAAGATAGAAGAGACATTAGCTAGTTTTGAAAATATTTTTCTCTGACATTGTAAGTACTAGGACTTTCAGACTGAGTTTTCACCCAGGGCTGATCATATCACAGCTTGCCTGGCTTCCTAACTGCCATCAGGATGTTTTTGTGCCAATTGGTTTTGTGATTTGTTCTATCATAACTTAGCATGAGATCATTTGGTTTTGCACTGAGAGATGTTGGTGCTTTAAAGTTATGCGAAGGCAACAGTAGCCACTTACGCTTCCCTGACAGAAGACACGTGCCCAGCAGGTCCCCAGACCATGAAATACGTAGCAGGATGTCCCAGTTTGAGACAGTAGAGAAATTTACCACTCAGAACAGAAGCACTTTAAATGAAAAAAAAAGGAACAAAAAAACAACATACACACACACGCATGCACGCGCGCACACACACACACACTAAGAAAGAGATCACGTTCAAGGAACCACGACGCAGCCCACAAGATTTCACCCAGAGAAAACCCACAAACAAAGGAAAAGGGAAGAGGGGAAAATAAACAAAACAAAATTGCTGGGAAAGGCTACAAATATGAGACTCAAATCACCAACGAAAAAGTGTTATGGCCGCCAGGTAGTTCTTCGCCGATGCTAAAGCAAGCTCAGAGGGGAAAGGGCACACTTGAGGCTCCCAAAAAACGGCTGGAAACAGCTTCCTGGGTCAAAGTCAGAGGCAGAAGAAGAAGAAGGAAAAGACCCTTCCCACACTGAGCTTTAAAAGCCCTCGTTATCCCCACCCAGCACAGTTCATTCCGTCCAGTGAGCAAACATTTTCAAGCTGCTTACTCCTCTCCTTTGGGTGCGCCACTGCGCCACGTGGCCCCCAAGCCCTCATTGGTAGGCGCAGAGGATGCTGGGGGGTGGTCCACAGTCTGCCGTTCCATTGCTATGACAACCAGGTGGCTCCCAGCTCTAGATGTCTGGTACCACTCGTAACAAACGCAAAAGAATTCAAACGAAGGGAAAAAAACCCAAACAGATTAAAACTATAACACAGGATTGGAGTTATTCCAAAACTTTCTATGTGTCCAGGGAGGTTAGTACTGTGTATGTTAGCTATTTCAGTCATTTGCTTTCTTTTCGTCTTTAAATGGCTTATGTCTCCTTCCTTGCCTAAAGAAAATCGAATCCATATTCTTTTTTTACTTGAAGACACTAGAATTCTTTTCATCTCACACTATACTCTGATATACAGGGCACTTTACATAGAATGCTTTGTCTATAATTGCATATTACCCTGTGGTACTATGAATCTGGATTTCTGTCTGGCAGCTGCAGTGCTTTTGGCCATGGTTTCCTTAACCAGACCCTCACTGTTGCCCTCTTTATAATCAAGGACCATTGAGTTTCACTGACTTTCAGGGTACTTTACAATAACTCTTAGATTTGTTCTCTTCAGGTCATCAGTATTATTTTTTACTTTTTCCTTTTGCTGACTGTATGTTATGGCAAAGCATTCGTATGTCTTTAGCTTTATGAAGTTCTTCCTACCCATTACTTCCTGATGCCTCTCTAGTCTATTGCTGCCAGAATGATGACTGGTCATTGAGCCAGATTTACATTTTATGTCTATTTTCTTTTCTTCTTTTGTATTAATTGTGGAGAAAAGGTGTTCAATATTTATTTCTGTTTTGTCATTGGCACGGGCCACATCTTTTCAACACTGATTCTGCACATGATATTCGACATATGCTATATCCAATCATCCTCTTCATGAACTCAGCCTTTATCTTTGGAAAGATAGAAGTAAAGCAACTATGACAGTCTGCTAATTTAGGTAGGGGCGAGGCTCTTTAATGTCTCATTTATGCGCCATGTTGTGTTGCGTGTTGTTGTGATCTCAGAGTATTCTTTATTCAGTCAAGAGTAGGTAAATCAATATGGGCTCTAGTTTTTAAAAGATATTCTATACAAGAATGCATTTTGCCAAACTTTCAGCCTGGTACAGGATCCTTGAACCAAAGGAACATAACATAGGTTAGAGTGGGATTTTCTAGAATGCCAAGTCCCTTTCAGAGTAGCAGCCAGTATTTTTGTTTTGACCTAGCGAAAGTTGTTCCTGGACGCAGTTTTCTGAGATATTCCATGCAACCCGAGAGTAGTAGCAGAGGTAGTTAGGGTAAGAGGCAGAATTCTAGCACAGCACTCTCATCCCCTTGCTCTTTCTTTTCAGGTTTCTGATCAAGCTTCTACAACTCCTGTTTATACAAAGAAGCACTCTTGTTCTCCAACTGATTTGAAAAAAGAAATTCATAGAGAGGAATGTGATTACACTAAGTATAATTCCTCAGGATGGATAGGGAGAAAACTGACCACCTAGCATGGTGAAAGGCCACTGCCTTTTTTTATACAGTGTCCTATGATAATTGGAAGTGTTTCCTAAGTCTGTCAAGGGTCTGTAATATCTCGTGTTTTAGAAGCCTTTTNAAAAAAAAAAAAAAAAATAGGCTAGAAAGGTCTTTGCTTTTCATGGGGGTTGGAACTGGAACATATTAGCATGCTTTTTACCCACTCCCAGCACTTCTTTCATTCTTTCCACAAGTTCAGCACTTTCTTCACTTTTCAGAATCCTTCAAACTGAAGCTACTCAGCGGTAGATGCTTTCATACTTTAGGGCTTAAAAATAGAAGCCGCTTTAATGAATCCAATATGCTCGAAGAGCAAATATTATACTTTCTGATATCCTTAAGGAAAGTACACTAATTGTAGGTTAGTACCATTTATAAAAAACATACCCTTTGCTTTGCATAGAATAGTTCACTTTCTGGTAAAAAAAATCTTCATGTAGTTGTGAAGGAATATCTATTAAGTTTCAAAGTCATTTTTGAAAGACTAAATAATTGCAGTTCATGCCCATGTCCTACTCATGTTAAAAAAACTAGTCATGTGAGTCACAATGACCACATCACTGATTATAAAGAACTGTCCAACAGAATGTTGTTTCTGATACCTGTCTGAGCCTGGAAAAGCAAGATGACCATATTATTAAGAAAAGGACATATGAAAAAGAGTCACTTTGGAGCTCTGTTAGCTGAATTAGAGGTTTTGGAATTAAGGTGCTGCTGGACATTATCATATGCTTGAGAGTCAGATCTCAGAAGAAGTGTAATTTAAACGTTTAAGAGCTGATGTTAAACTAAATCCAGCTGTCTCAGCATTGAAGTAATTTTAAAATTAAGGTCTACAGACTTTCTGTTCCAAAAATTCCAGAAGGAATGTTGATCTCTATGATCTTAGACACCACTGCTCTTTAGAAAACTAAAAAAGTTTTGTGATAATTAATAGCACAGAGACAATTCCCCTGGTACACTTTTCTAACTGTAGATGAAGAGCACTCTCAGTTAAAGGTTGCATCCAGATATCACACTTGATAGACAGCTGTTAACTGGCCTATTTTCTATTAATGTGTCAAATCTTCTGAGATCTCAGCGACAATGACTGCTTAAAATTTTATCTTGGTTGGAAAATGTATTTTCTTTTACAGGTTTTCTATCTGCTGCCTAAAAAAATTTGCTGTGTAACTTCAGTGCTTGGAGAAATTCTAAATTATTCTTGTTTTCTTTCCTATTACCTTATTATGTATAATTTGCTATTACTATCTTTGTCATGGATTTGTTGCAGAAGTGGAAGAAACTTCTCCATGCTCAGCAACATGCTCATAACCATTTGCTCTACCTTTCTAGTTTTGCTGTCTTACATACTGCAATTAGTAAACAAGATGCAAATACATGACAGTGTTTTACAGTGGAACTTTGATGATTTCTGTTTTATTTTTCCATGTATTTCTAGTAATTTCAGAAATGTTTTCCTAATACCTCCTCCTTTAATTTAATGGTTTTACTGTTTATTTTTAACCTAGTTCAAATTTAATTTAGACATATTTCAAAATAAGTATGTTGGTCTCTCTCTCAACACTTTTATTGAAGTCATGAAATTAATTAAGAGGTGCAGATCAGGAATTCAGGGTACTAACCAAGGAGCTACTCATTGTATGGCTAATACTGATTGTAATAAAAGTGCTATGATTGAGTAGACAGTCCCTCTAAGTGGGTGCAAAATCAGAAATCTTCCATAGGACTGAATTGCAAGATGTCAAGAAGCTGAATGAAGTGACTCTTTGCTGGAATTACTGGCTAGAATATTTTCAGAGAAGGGACCTGTAACAGGGAGCTGGCAGCCTCAAAAGGCAGCACATGAACTTGTATATCTTATAGCAAAGAACACTCACCACTGTAATTGATAGCTTTTGGAAGAAGTTAGAAGTGCAGTGGATTTTATCATGTTGCCAGGAGTTGCAAGTTCCAGTAGAATATGAATAGATACCAAGGACAAAGAGGATGACTACAGAGCCATTAGCTCAGAGCTGTTCCTCATCGCAGTAATGGCCAAAGTAGCAACTGAAGATGAATGAACTGTCAGCCTGAAAACAAATGGGACACTTTTTAATTTTAAGTTGGACACAGATGCTCAAGACAAGGTGGTACTTGTACTAATGATATTAGCTCTGAAAAAAAAAAAAAAGCCAAAACCCCCACTACTCAGAGGCAAAAAAACCCCAACAGGTAAAGCTTGGGTTTGCAGCACTAAGTATTATCTGCTGAGGGTGCCCAAGTATTAAGCATAAAGAATAATTAGAAAGACACATGAATCACATTAATACTTAGAATGAATGAACAAATGAATGAATGCACATCTTTTATTTTAAAGCATGCCCTACTGTGTTCTCAAAAGGGAAAGTGCAAACATTAGGACAGTAAAAGATGTCTCTGCCCATCGCTATAAGGGTGGATGAAATGATCTTTAAAGGTTACTTCCGACCTATCCTGGGATTTCATGATTGTTTTCAAAAGACCAATGCAATTGCATTCCATCCATCTTCCAGAGGTGAGAAATACTGAGCTAGTTTGGAAGACCCTCATCATTCCACAGCCTTGGTGAAAGTTTCTGTCACTCCAAGTGAAATACTTAGAGACTCCAGAGGCCAAAGGGAAACAAACAAGAAAATTTTTTTAAAAAAGGATGAGACTTACTAAAAGATGAAATATTGGGGAGGAAATACATTCAACATTTTTGTACAACTAGATTTCACACTTGCTCTCAGAAAAGAAAAGATCATGTGGAGAAGACGACTATGGCACAGCGAGTTCATCAACAAAATAAAGAAGTCCTAACAAAAGTGAGTAGACTCTATAAAATTTGCCAGATTATCATCATAGTAGCAGAATTGAGTTAATTTATCCTCTAGTTGTCTACATGAACATGTAGAAATATGCTATAGTCACACTGGAAAACTGGAGATGCAGTTACTGCTGCTTCCTCTTGATTTCTAAAAATAAATCAAATACAATCAAATAGGAAAGATGTTGGCTTAATTAATATACAGGTTTATGCTGCATTTCTGAAGAGCAGTATTTCTGAACACTCAAAAAGCAGTGTTAAGATCAACCATAATGTAGTGCATAAGGGGTTGCAGAGTGTAGCTCACATGGTGCAGGAGAGAGTACAGAGGTGCTGTCAGAGCAGTGTTCACAAAAGACTCATACATATTTAGTAATTATATGAATTAAATAATTAACAATAAGAGTGAGTAGGTTTTGGGTGAGTATTAATCTCCAATAACAAAGACATATCTATATATATATATATACGCACATACAGAGTTTGTTATTTAAGATATTTGTGTAGAAATACTTAAATATGCATGTTTAAATATTATAACAAGACTACATAATCATAAATATACAAGTTTATCTAAGTAGTCTTTGTGGTATTTATATTGTTTAACATTGCTAAATATTTATATATTTATATATATATGAGATTCAACTGCAGACCTCTTGGAATAGATTTATTAGCGAAACAAAAATTGAAGAAATTAAAATATTTGGTATGGAGATGAAAGAGGTTTTGGAGAAAAGAAGGGGAGTCAGTAATATGTAAAAGCTGAATTAATATGTTCTTCAAGAGCTTAAAACCAGGCTCCCCAGTTCTTTTGAGCCACATCCTAAGTCAGCATTCTCAGACGTTTCTTGTTGTTGCAGCAACAAGGAAAAGGAGACAAAAAAAATACCTACATATCTAAAAATAAAGATAATAAAAGATATCTAAAAATGCAAGTGACTTAGGAAAATTGTAATTGTACAGACCTGCCAACTACATATACTAACATATACATGCTAAGGCATTAATTGATCTCCGTCTGAGTTTGAACTGTGATAATGCCCACTTGCAAGTACTTTATATTTTCTTTATACACATCCATAGTTATCATTATACTTTATGGTGTATGACTAGATCTAAAGGTAAAGGAGAATCAGGCCGTATTTCTTATGTTTACATAAATACGATTTCTGCCTAGAGAAGAGGAGACTGAAGTGAGGCATAACTTCCTTCTGAGTGGAAGAGGAGCGGCAGACATTGATGCCTTCTCTGTGGTGACTGGTTACAGAAACCAAGCAATGGCCTCAAGCTGTGTCAGGAAAGATTTAGGTTAGATGTTAGAAAAAGGTTCTCACTTTAAGGGTGGTTATATGCTGGAATAGGCTCCCCAGGAAAGTAGACACAACACCTAGCTTGACAGAGTTGAAGAAGCATTCGAATGATAGTCTTGGACTCGTGGTGTGTCTCTTGGGGATGGTTCATTATCGACCATTTAATCGTTAGAATTAGCTATGTAAAATTACCTCACAAATGTTATGTAGTATAAATGGACCTTTATTTTTTAAAATTATTTATTTATTGTATTCACCAGACTAATTGCTTCATAAAAACACAACTTGAATAAACAGATAGGAATCTGGGCTGATCTTAAGAAAGATAACAAATAATTTCAGATATACAGCTCCCACAGTGAAGACAACTAGATTTATGTAAGTGGCTGGATTGAAAGTCACACTCTGGGGCAAATAGTCAATGTTCAGTATTCAAACATTTGTTATAATATATCTGTGTTAGTATCAAATTATGGAAAATGAGTCAGAAAAGGTATATTTAAGAATGGAGGTTTTGTGTACATATCAACAAAAGATATATCTCATCTTAAGAGTAGGATATTAACATTAAAATATCTCTGTGCATATATTAAGATTGATACTAAATAAATATATTATAAATATATTAAAACACCAGCAGTCGCCGAGGATATGTAGAGATTTCTTTTTCTAAAATGGCAGTGAGAAGAAAAGCAGGCAGAGAAAGAAAAGAAACTGCAGCAATAAACAGAAGCTTCACAGTAGAACAGATTCACTCAGTGATTGCAAGCATAATATTTTTTTTTACTATAATAAGCTTTGTTTCATGTTATAACAATAAAATGACTCTTTACCATTGCCCTAAGCCATAGTATATGTTCATTCCCAGAATCTTGTAAGCAAGTTTCGTCATTAGTCTTTTAAAGGATGTATGAAGAGTTTTCAAAGTCAACGATAATAAAAACTATAAAATTTCTTCGCATGAGTTCAAAGTGTGAGCAAGATTTAACTATAGGCATTGTTCCAAACATATTTTCATTTTAAAGAAGGAAGACACCCCTTTCTGCCTATAACTCTTTAGATAGCTTATTTGCTAGAAGATTTATGCATTAGTATTGAAATGTACTTGGTCCAGTCAGTGCTATAAATCATTCCCAGACAACTGTTAAGCACATTTTTAAATGCCCATGAAAAATAAGTTTTTCCATCAATGAGGGCTCAGTATTCCAACAGTTGCTGACAAGGGTCATTTCAGCAAAAGCACAATAAAGTGCTGCAGGATCCAGTTCAAACAGACTAATTGAGATAGTCTCAATTTTCACCAGTTCTGTGAAGTAGCAGTGAATAAAATTTGTTGCAGCAGATTTGTCTGAAGATGGAAATATAAACTCCTCCGACCTTAATGAAGAATAGCCCTGGGAAGAATAGCTGTGAGATTCTGCTTTTCATCACTGCAAGGGACCATGAGACTGGGGCACCTGTGAGCCAGGACTTGGCTGCCATTCTTCTTCATATGGTAGCAGAACAAGGCACATCTACTGCTTTTTAGACTCTATGTCTGGATTTTTCATTTCACGAATTTTGTAAACAAGTTCTCAGGTAACGTGCTCACTGAGTCACACTTGCCAATTGTCAGGACAGAAGCTGTCTTCAGGTATACAATAGTCATCTTTCTACTGATGTATTTTTTTGTTTTTCCAAGTCTCCAAGAAAGTGGAGGAAAAGGTTCATCATCAAACATTATTCTTATTGGATTTCTAATATATCAAAGTGTTGTCCAAACACAGAGACAATGCTGTGGAGAGCAGGTGTAGATGGGGTAGCTTCACTGTGGCAGATCCTGTAAACCCACTTCCACATCATGTGCTGGGGAAAAGCCTGTCTTATAGAAGAATTGTTCTATCATTGTGAGATCATACCCTATGCCTTCCTGGATGTAAAGCATCACAACAGCCGTCCCAAAACAGCAACAGCCTCAACTACTAGGGACATTCTTAAATATATAGTGTGAGGGAACTGCCAGAGGTATCACTATTCACAAAATAGGTAGCAGATAAACGAGCAGAAATTGGGGAAGGCATAAAAAGTGAACTTAAAAGTTTAGTCTGTTTAGTGTCCCCTCCTACCTCAAATAACTAATGGAACCATGGCGTGATGCTCTTTTGGCATAAAAAAGGGGGTTTTCCAATGAAAGTATAAAATAAAGAACAAGACACATTAAGTATAAAAAATGTTGCCGTATTTTCTGTCTTTTTGCATGTTTTCCAAAGCCACTTAGTAATGATTCCAAAAAAAGATCAAGACTGATAAGAATAAAATGACTGCAGACTTATATTGCATTGTTTTATTTAGCTCTGACAAATGTAAAATGTTTGTGAGAATGGATGTTTAAAAAAAAAATTAGTGAATAGAAGCAAAAATTCTGACAGATCATCTAACTATGGTGTTTTCATGAGAAGAATAATCAAATGAATCTTCGAATTAGATATTGAGATAGAAATGTTTATTTTCAATTTTTTTTCTTGCATAGCATGAAAACTTAAAAACCGAAACAATTATACATTTGCTGCACTAGTGTGGGTTTTTTCATTGTTTAATTTCAATATATGAGCAAAAAGCTAACTAGCTTTCACAAATTTCCATTTTGACTACTGCATTGAAGGAGCAGTTAGGAGACAATTTCTTCAGGGAAATTTGTCTTATAATGTATTTTCTCTTCCCTTTTTCCTATTCAATTTGCTCTTGGCAAGACAGCAGACAACCAGTTAAATCTCTGATCAGATTCAGAATTGTCAATCTTGGTGCATATCTAGATGGGCAGTTCATATGACCACATCTTAAAGATGAAATTCACATGTACAGTTGTGCTGACACCATTGTCAAGACATAGGTATATTGCTATGATCTATTTGTTCTAGTAAAGCTACTGAAGAAACAAATACCCATCCCTGAAAGAAAAAGTAAAGGCAAGAAGTGTAATGTAAAGCCACGGAAGTAAAAATGCAATAGAATGTAGGAAAGCACCGCCATCAAAACATAAAAAATAAGTGAACAATGCAAACCTTTTAAATCAAGGATCTTTTAAAAACTTCTAAGGTAAGAGATGGAAATCAAATTACACAATCAAACCACAGACAAGAAAACGTCTTTGACTGACTTCTGTAAAACTTCCCAAAAGTGTGAAAGTAAAGGATAACTAAATCCTAATGCAATTCTTAATTTCTCAGAGTAAGAATATTCTGAGTTATGAGCTCAGGCATCATGTGCTTTTCATGAGCTAAATTAACTGATTATTTTTCCAATGGAGGAGTTCAGGACGTTGACTGTAGTAGAGACCCTTCTGTATAATGTATAAATTCTGCTTCGGTCTGTTCACACAGAAGCAGTGTTGTTTTCTTTAGTTTTTAGAAAATGTTCAAGGGTACAGACTCTGTAGGCTCCCTTCCTTAGACTACTCTTGGTCTATGGAAGCAATTTCTTCCTTCCACAACTAGAAATTTAATATTATGTTAAATGTTCCCTCCAGCTTTCTGGGTTTGTAATTCATTGCTCAGAGACTACTGATACTTGAAGCCAACAGATAGCCTGCTTTTGTGTGAATTCCAAAAAAATCTTCACTCTAACAGAGATAGGAACTGCAAAGGTCTATTCAAGATAATAAATGTCAACACAAATTTCTTCTCCTTGACATCCTCAGTTTCATTTGCAATTAAGTCAGACACTTCCAAGAAGACAAGATGTCTTCCAGGTGGCTTTTTCAATAAAGCATACTTTTTCCTGCCTGAGTGGATTCCTTCATTGCTGACTGGTCCCTCATTTAAGCCCCAGGCAGAGAAAAGTGAATGCTTGCTGTTTTGACTCATCCAAGCTTCTCAAGTTTCTGAAAGATCCCTCTGGTCCATAGAGTATGTTATATACAGTGTTTCTTAAACCCAGCATTAGTACCTTTGTTTCCATTTTCTCAGTTTTCTTCTACTCTCTTTCCAGTCTGCTGTAATAAAAGTGAATTGGCTATCTGTAGGATAACTCCAACAGATAATGCACCTCTTGTATTTGAGGCAATTATATTTTTGTGGCAACCATCAAAGAGTTTTCCTTTGTCCTTGGCTGAGGTTACACAAAGTAATGCTGACCCTACATATGCTGATGCAAATGCAGCTCTTTGGCATTCACATAAAACAGGTGAAGATGTAAAGGTGGCTGCTACTAGACTCACCCATCCTCTCTTCCTCAGCCATATCATCATAGCAGGCTGTCAGGTTGGTCAGGCATGATTTCCCATTTGTAAAACCATTCACAGAATCACAGAATCACTAGGTTGGAAGAGACTTCCAAGATCATCTAGTCCAACCCTTGCCCTAACACCTCGACTAGACTAGACCATGTCACCAAGTGCCACATCCAGCCTTTTTTTAAACACATCCAGGGATGGTGACTCCACCACATCCCCAGGCAGACTATTCCAATACTTTATTACTCTTTCTGTAAAAAACTTCTTTCTAATATGTAACCTATACCTCCCTTGACGCAGCTTGAGACTGTGTCCTCTCGTTCTGTCAGTTGCTGCCCGGTGGAAGAGACCAACCCCCACCTGACTACAACCTCCTTTCAGGAAGTTGTAGAGAGCGATAAGGTCACCTCTGAGCCTCCTTTTCTCCAGGCTAAACAACTCTAACTCCCTCAATCGTTCCTCATAGGGCTT
>VXBA01002099.1:0-48556 GCA_013399895.1 Serilophus lunatus | reverse complement strand
TGGAGCCTCCTCCTTTTAGGTCTTGACTTAAAGTGTAGGTTGAGTTTGCATTGCACAAGGCGGTGGTCTGACATTCTGCACTAGGAATCACTCTGGTATGATGGACATCAAAATACAGGATGGTGAAATCTTCTTGCATCCTTCAAGAAATCACGGACTGTAGATGTCTTATTGCTTGTTCATTCTCAGAGCAATGTTTCTCAATTTGATAAGTGAGAAGTCACAACTAAAATATTGATAGTTTTTCATATAAGCTTCAAATTAGTAGTTGGAGATTGATGGAACAACTTAGTTCATAATGGATTCATTAAAAAATTAAGCTAGTACTCAGTCTGTCTAATCAAGCATTTAACAAGATGAGAGAGAGTTCTTTAAAATTGCTTAATAAACAAACATCATTCTATACAGTAATTGCAGGTACTTGCCTATTTCTGTACAGAATTTTTCAATTTTTTAGATTTTTAAGGGGCTTCCCTCCCACTACAGAAATACTTTATGACTTTAAGACTTAGAAAAGACTTTTGTTGAGCAGAAAGTATCTGATTCACCCTGCATATATGCAAATAAAGATCAATGTCATCTGTTTAACTGTATGTCAGAATTTGTGACTTCTGTGTGCTCCATGCTGTATCACTCTCAGTTTTACATCCTCTACTTGTACTTTAGTAGTAAGATAAGAGATCAGCTGTGTCATGACCGTGTATTGCATACAAATATTTATATAATTTCTTTTACATTTATGAGTTCTTCTGATTGAATGATCAATGGTTTAAATACAGACTGGAAATGTTCCAGCCTTCTCCACTATCTCCTCCACAGGGTGGAGAAGCACTGGAGAGAATGGGCTGAGGAGAAGCCCATTACAATGCTCAATCACTATAAATTCTTGCAGTGATTAAGTAAAACCTCTCACAAAGACCCTCTTCACAAGAATTCACAGTAGTTGGAGAAAGCTGCTATACAGAATGTCTTCAGACAGATTTCCATGCACAAACACATGTCAGCAAAGACTGTAGCTGACACATTTAGTGACTCTAATGGTCAAAGCTGCTTACAGAGGAAAATTAGGCCAAAAAGGAGCACAGTAGGGACTGAGAGAGAAAGCGCTGATGTGTCCTGAGGGGAATATGGTGGGATAGTGAAAAGACAGGAGTTAAAATAGAGCAAGATAGACAAAAGAAGAATCCACCTAACATTTGCTGGAAAATAAAGGGTCACGATGTCCCTCACAGAAAGTTCTGTAAATGCTGATAAGTACCTGGTATGCTGAAGCTTGGAGGATGTGGCGGCATTCAATTATGCTTCAATAAACAACAGACCCAGAATGGAACTGTGATAACTTGACCTGTGCCAGCTATCCATCAAGAAACAATATACACCTGTAAAAATATTCTCAATTAAACTATACTGACCATTGTCACCCAAAACTCACAAATCTTCTAAAAAAACCCCTCTAAAAATAGTATATAAGGAGTTTGAAATCAAGAGATGTGGGAGAGAAGTTTTCCATCTGAAGTGCTTGGAGCAGCTGATGGGCCATCTTCTCTTCCCCCTGCTCTCCAGGGATGCCTGGTGAGAATAAGCTTTAATTATGTGTGTTAACTGCTTGCTTTAGAACTAACTTTTTTCCATAATACTGTTAATAGACTGTTTTGCTTTAGAACTTCTTCTTCTGGTTCATCTTACGCAGTTTCAAACTGTATCATTGTAGATAGATTTTATCCCTGATTATTCACAAACCCTAAATAGTCACAATTTTTCTTAAAAAAAGGTGTTATTTCATAACTGTTTTAGAGTAAATCCTTATAGGGAGGTGCTAACAGTTTCATCGAAGGTGGAATAACACTCTAAGGAAACACATTGAGAAGTTTCCTCCTCTGTTGGTGCAAGCCTACACTGAAAGGGAATATTGATTTCACCCTCTAACCAGTGAATCTGTGTTGAAAGTCTTTCATGCCCAAGACTCTAACAGACTGGTTAGACCATTAAAGATTTCAATTTTCATGTGACTCTGACAGAAAAATAAAATATTAAGGGTCGAGAGAATCTCTCCTTTAGAGGGGTTGGGCAAAGCCAACCTGTTTTCATGACAAACACCCTCCCAAATGTAGATATCTTTCCTCCCTCATGCAGTAGATGATTGCCTCAAAGCACTTTTCCTTATTTATGTGACAGGTTTTCATCAGGACCTGCTTGAAATCCCTGCTGGCTGTGCCGCTTTTGATGCCCAGGTATTCAAAAGATAAATTATTTTTTGACAGAATTGCTGTGTTAATCTTTAGGGCTTGACATGCTTCAATGATCTCGGACCTATGAGGAGGTTAACAAAGCTTATGAAAAAGGATGTATCACTGATAGTGGATGCAAAGAATGCAGAATTTATGAGTCTCAAGGACATTTAAGAACTCACAATTCAGCAACAGTGTCAAAATCAGCTACAACGGCATAACAGGTAATTCTGGAAGGGGAGAAGGTGAATCAAATATCACACTGTGTGTGAATTGACCTCTTGAACACTGAACCTATTTTGGGACAACAGTTTTGGTGACCCAGATGGGACAGCAACAAAGCCTTGCCTGGATCATCTTTCTGCCCACAGCCAAGGAATACTGGATCAGATAGGAATCCAGCATGCTCCAACCAGATTGGCTGGGGACTCCACTGAGTCCTTTACAGCATCAAGATGGTGAGCAATTCAAAGATGCAACACTCCAGAGGTATTTCAGCAAGGGCAAAAGAGGGGTGAATTCCTGAATGATGAGTATAAAATTTCATTTGTTGTAACCGACCAGTGGGAAAGGTAAAACACTGGGAGGAGGATTTTTGGAAATTCACCAGTCCACAGTTCCACTCTGTAGCCCCCTTGGGTTACATTTTGAAGAACTGGAATATTTTTGGGGAAGATTTGAGGACTAAATATGTCACCTTATCATTTGGAGAGTGGGAAAAATGCGTTGTTGTGGTTTAGTATTTTCATAGAATTGGTGTTGTTTGTCACTGACTTTATAAATGGAATGAGATTTGTTTTATGTTGATGTTTTTGTGATATTGTATAGAGATCCAGGTATTCAGAAAAAGTGTAAATTGAGAGGAGATGTGCTGATACCATGTATTAAGGAGCTGGAGAAGCAGCAAGAAATTGCATGTTGCAGAGGGAATGAACTGGAAGATATGCAAATGTTATTTCCCTCCTTTCCATCCCATACAACATCAGGGCAGAGATAGATAAAAAATAAAACAAAGAGCATATGTTGAACTGGAAATTATCTGTTGGTTTGTAATTAGTCAATCCTGAAGGAACATATCAGCTTTTGGAAACTGTCATGCTGATTTATAATCTTAATTGGGGAGATATGGAGGCTATTCTGAAAAAAGTGGTTCAAAAGAGGGCAAAAGAAGAGGAATAATCATGGATTTGGGAACCTGAAAGGAAAAATATCAAAGAATCCCCAGGAGATTCACTAGTTTCAGTAAAATGAGAGAATGAAGCAATAGATTTTTTTTTGATCAATAACAAAGCCATATGTATGATAAAAACTGTCTGAAAATAAAGATCCTATTTTAGGACAATACTTTGGCTACCGTAGTATGCCCTTGTGGGGTCAGTAAACTGCATGCCCATCTGGCTTTTGAGCTTTGTGCTGGCATGTTACTGGGTCTTCAACTGAAAGCCAGACCTGCAGCTGCAGGGTAGGGAAATAGGGGAATGATTCTCGTCTCATCAGCAACCACTTCCTGGGAGAAATGTGATCACTTCATCGGATCCTGATAGTACAAACAGGGTCTCCTGATAGGACTAAACAGGGACACTGCAACAGACTCTCCAGAGAAGAGGTCAGAGCACCAAGCTTTTCAGAGTTTAAGAAACATCTGGATGCTCTGAGTCACACATCTTAGTTTTAGGCTGTCCTCTGAGAACCAGGGTGTTTGACTCAATGAGCCTTATGGATGACCCTTCCAATTTGGAAAGTTCTGTGATTCTATGATTCTCTCTGATTGTGCCTGGAAATCTTCATGCCATCAGCATTGCAGGGTAACAAAGCTAGATCTTGAGGTAAACATAGTCTGCTGGTCTTGGCTCTAAATTGTGTTTAAGAGTGTTTATAATACAGTGTTGCCTGCTGGGCTAAACATGTGCTTAGATTGTAAACTAGTGGTTTTGAATGACATATTTTTATAAGCAGCTGTTGTTGGGCTGACTCAAGATTTCACTCTCCTTATCATCCTTTTCAGGTCAAAGTTTCCAAGTCTCAGCACAAAGATGGTTCTTCTCTTTAACCAGTATTCACAAATTTTCATGAAGACTTGGTTGACCTGTAGCCAGCAAAGACTGAAAGAAATAAACATCTTCTTAGAGAATCAAGTCACATTAAATGACAACATCCAAGGCCTGAAAACATTTACTAGCATCTCAGGATTAAAAAGACAGGTATGCAATTTTCAGCTACCTCCTTTTACATTACACAGAGAATCGTATGTGTTGTCATCCGAGAGTTTCTAATAACTAGATTTAGTGTACGTACAGCAGCAGACGTTGCAAAAATCTGTTACAAAACATACTGCTGAGTGGGATAACCAAAAATCTGCAGAACTCTATTAAAGACTGGAAGGAGGAAAGCAGAATGAAATAAGCAAGAACTGTTGGATTTGTGCACAAATTAAAATGAGATACCACACAGACAGTACTAAGTATGAGAAAGAAATCTTCACAGCTATCAGATTTCAATTAGACAAAAGGGATTACAAAATGAATAATTACAGTCTAATAAAACCCTTGTATCATTTTTAAATCAAAACCTAGCCATGCTCATAGTCTGCAATATTTGCGAAGCAAAGAGCATTAAGACCTGAAAGGAGCAATTTAAACCATTTTGCAAGGAAAGAATCAATTACAATTGATGGTTTAAATGAATTAGTATATCCAGAATCATCGGCATAATCAGCGTAATTGATATGGACACTAGGAGAGAGGCTGCCTCTACAAAGAACAGTATGTAAGGAAACTAAGAGAATGAGATGAGGAAAGGAGCTTATGGGGGAACAAATTATGAACCAGATCACCTCATTCAGACATAGTCTCCTCACCCTCTCTTCTGCCCTGCACGATATCCTTTGTCTACCAATGGTCACAGCAGAATTGTGTAATAAGCGTGTGACTGAGGATTAGTCTCGTGGAAATTAGCTAGGACTTGGGGTACTCCTGCCCTGAGACCACCTAGACATCCTACTCTGGCCCTGAAAGAGCCAGTTCCACTCCCAATCATGATGATCCACGGCTAGAGTGATCACTGCTCTGTTTTCCCCATCTCCCGCTCATGGCCACACAGCCACTCCTGCAGCTGATGCGGCCAAACTTGCACATGTGTTTCATATGTCTCCAGTAACCCCTCTAAATCATGGCTTCTTGTCTTCACTGTTGTCCCACTATTAAACCAGTCCTTCATGTAAGATGCAACTCTGTGAAATGCCATTATACCAAACTCATTTATTTCTACAGTCTGCTGAAGCCTGACAGGGTACAGCTAAGCTTTCATGGGGACAATTTGTAATTTTACTTACAAGAAATAAAAGGAGGATGATCTAACATTACTGAAATGCTGTTTACACTGGCAAACTGGAGTTCTAGCTCACTTTTGTTGCAATGGATTTGCTACAAATTATTAGAATTCAATTAATTTATTTTTAAAATGCAAAGATACAAAAGACAGCATGATTACATAAATTCCATCTTCATATCAAGAGAAGGGTTTATGCCAGTCATGCCATAGTTCTTTCTCTTCACTATGGTCATCTCCTGTTCCTTTTCAAGCCAGTAGAGATGCACAGTGTATCTCTTTTGCTCCTTCTTCTTTCCATAATGTTTCATCACTTAAGAATTTCTTAAAAAGTTATACATCCAACTTTATTTTCCATGCTTCCTATTTGATATAAGCCTGGGGGTGACAAGTAAAAATCAGTGTAGCAGGTAGGATTTTTTTGTGTATTTCACAAGATGAAAAGAAGGAACATGCACAGCCTACAGACTCGCAACAAGATAATAGAGAGAGAGGCTTTTAAATGCAATGGGAATTGCATCATTTAGAATCACAAGCTGGGGTCAGTATATTTTTTAAATTGGTTGGTTTGGCCACTCAAACCAGAATGGCCACAGAGGTAATTTCTGAGTGGCAGTGGAGGACAAGTACAGTCAAGCAGTAAAACCCACCAATATTCTGAGAGCAGCAAGAGTGGTAACATGTCAAATGAAAAACAGTAATAGAAAAACAGACAATGTTCTCACATTGTCACTGTGGATCCTGTTAGTTTCAGATGTCAAATTTACCCCAAACTCAAAAACATAGAACATGTCAGTCAAACTGAACTGCTGCAACACTTCCTGAGAGTGCCATGAGTGGAATAGGAACAATAATTAGCTAGAAATCACTGTTTTTTGGTACATAGCTTCTACATGCAGGTAGATGTGTTATTTAATTTATTTGGAAGAAATAATTGTCTCATTAGGAGGATCCTGCTGACAGATTCTTGTTAAGACAGTCTGTCGATAAGGTAGTGGGCAAGTATGTCATAAACCTTTGGCTACATGCAATGTACAACTATCATATTTGTCAGTTATGTTCCATATTTATGGAGCTAGAAATAACTCTGACGACATTTGACATCTGAGCACACTGCCTACAGCAAAGCCCCCTTTCTATATTACCTGTTTCCAGTACTAGCATTAGATACCTATAAACCAGAAGAAGCCTTGTGTTCCCAGATGTCTTTTTCACAAGCACTGTATAGTGGATCTGAACCAACACCAGCAGGGCAACTACATGGAGTGGATCACAGAAAATAGTAGGTGTCTAGCACCACAGCACCCTGTAGTACCCTGATGTCTAAAGCACAAGGTGCTCATGATGTTGCAAAATCATCATGATCAATCCTGTAGAGGAAGAGAAAGAAGAAGGTCATTTATAAAACCCAATTTTTTTTCCTCAAACATATGCTACTGTCAAAATCAAATGGAGATATCTTGAGTAAGTTTTCCTGGTTGAAGAGCTCAAAGCAATCCTGCCAAATAATGTATAATCTGTGAGAAATACAAATACTACTTCTGGATAAAATACACATAGGTACTGGATATAAGCAACTCAATGTATAAAATTCAAAGGATGAGATTACNCTCTTTATTGCTACTCTCTTTCTTTTTTCCATTGATCAGGAAAAGTGCAACTAATAGTAACATCTCTGCTTTCTACAAACACAGGAGCTGTTCATCTCACAGCATATGACAGAGCAGGGACAGCCTTGCAGCTCTGTGATGCTGGAGGTGCGGTGGTTGGCATACTCTCGGTTAGAGCAAGGGCACATTGCTGGGTTTGCTAAAGGTCATGTTTCACCACTGGGCGCTATCCTGTGCTATCTCTGCTGCTCATCGCTGTGTCTTCCATTGTAGCTGTGAGATGCTCATCACCAGAAGAGCCACAGTGGGGCAAACTGGGGTAACATGAGAGATCCTAAGCTGGTGGTGTGACAGGTGGCAGAGATCCTCTTCCTCTTTCTTTTTTTCCTCACTTCCTCATTTAAGAAAATTCCTAGTGCCTACCTTCTTGCTCACTGGTTGAGACTCAAAGCAATCCTCTAAAGCTCATGTGCTGGTGCAGAATTGCAAGAGGTAGGCCCAAACCAATTACAGGGGCTGGCTGAGGCTCACAGCATGGGATTGGCTTCCATGGGATTGGAAGTGGGGATGCTTATGGTCTCCCTTGCCTCCATAGGTCTGATAGCAATGGAGGTGGATTTCATGTTTTTTGCCCTCTGTGTTAATGCGCAGAACACCAGGTTGTGCATCAGTGACTTGTATGCATGGGTGAGGTCTGGGAATTTTGAGGTGCTTTATTCTGTTGTCCTCTGATATAGCAGCAGCTTAAAGTTCTTTGATAAAATAACTGTTAAAATGCCTATTCAGTACATTCTTGGACTGTGGGAAACTATGGTATCCTACAGCAAAAAAGTCTAGGCCTTTATTTAGCTACTTTTCTCCCTACAGAAAAGTAAGGAGATTCTTTTATTTTTAAAATATATTACTTCCATTAGGTGTTTCTTCTCACTTGCTTCCAGTCTTTTAGCCATGACAATAAGGTAGTGACTAAAATGGAGAATAAGTAAATCCTATGTGTGATCCCCTCTGATTTAAGGACTGAAGTTGAGGAAAAACAGTATAATATTTTTCCATTCTCAAGTGACCTAATAAGGGATTGAATTCTAAATAAGGTCACAGTGCCCTCTGCTGAAACAGAAAAAATAAGCAATGCTAAAAAACCAAACTGACATACGAATAACATAATTCATATTCAAATCTAAATGATAAAAACAGTTTTAAACAGCCATTTGGGACCTCAGGCTTTCTCTTAACGGCAATGTAGTTGGGAAACATTTTGTTTCTGACTTTGTTGCTCTGCTATGAAAACTGTGCAGCACAACTCACAACAAAAAAACACAGTAAACATTAAGAAAACTTTCCCTCCTGACCACTCACGAGGCTCTTTGGCTGTCACACTCCCATCACCAGAAAATTTTGCTGCTGGTACCGAAGCCCCTTCAGAGCGCTCAGCTCCAGTGACCTGACAGGAGCCTCGTTTTGACTCCCCACACATTCTCATGTGATGAGACCAGGTTTCCTTTCTGTTCCATCCCAGGTTTCCCTTAGCCGGGGCTCAGACGTCTCGTTCCATAAAGCCATTTATTCATGGTGCAGTAGCACAGAAACAGCTTGAGCTGGTGCCTCCGAGGAGAGACCTCAAAGAAACCCCTGGGCTTTCAGGTCTCCTGGGCTCACAGACCAAGTTTGTGGAAGCCTCGCTCTTCCTCCCCAGTCTTCGGCTCCCGCTGTGTCTCCCAGTGTCCATCCACTGGGCGCTGCTTCTGGTCTTTGTGCCCTTTGTTGTACAAAGGAACAGCAGCTCACGGCTCTTGCCTGGGACTCCTGCCACCCACAGCTCAACCTGCATCTCACACTGCAGCTTGCAAACTGAGCTACCTGCATCAAATGCATTCCTCAACAGTATTGCTGATCTTAGTGAAGAGGACATATATGTTACTGTCTTTGCCTTATACAGATAGAGGAAAGAAAATGTAAACTTGTGGCAATGTTGAAAAATTGGCATTAAAAAGTCCAAGAACTTGATTTTTATCAGCTTTTCTAGATTATCAATACTGAGTGGTTAACCTTGACTTTGCATTGGAAGAGGAACAGTTAGTAATAAACATGATTTTTCTGTTTTGAGCCTTTTCTTTTAATGGATGAGGGAAACCATGGTGACTAGGAATAGAAAAGAGAAGAATATCTAATAGAAGTTTAAGGCTGAACTTAGATCGACTAATGAGCTTTATGCGTTTGACATCTATTAAAAAACCTGATGCTGGAGGAAGAACTCTGGAACAGGCAAGGAAGAAAGGACTCAGATACCCCTCTAGATGTGCTGTGCCAGGACATCCATGGGGCCTGAGCCCCTGCACAGTATTAAAGGAGATACCTAGGCACTGCGCCTTATGCTACAGCATGCTGGGAGCAGGCTGCTATTGCAATTATCAGCTGGCACCAAACATCCCAATGCAGTTGCTGTACTCTATTTCCATCTGTATCTTTCAATCTGAAAGGATGAAGCTATCTTTATTGCCATGTATATCTGCTCTTCAGAGTTCACAGACTAGTATTTGATGGAAGCATCTCTTTAAAAGAAAATAACCAAGCTATTTAACTGAGAAAACCATACTCCTACTTCCCAAATGATTTCTATTGACAGTTCATTGTTGCAATATTTTATTCAAAAGGCAACAGCTTTTTGTTATTGCTTTTTCAATTACAGTGTAAAATGGCATGAGAGCTATAGTAGAGCTATCTTAGAACATCTCTATTGGTTGATTAAACCACTGTCCTCACTCATGTTGACAGATAGCCTCAGATTTTATTCAAGAGCTTACTCTCAGGTGTTTGTTTGAAGATGGGCATCTGTTGGAGATTTTCTGTGAGTAACATTTGGAATTTAATGCTCAAGTTGAAGTGGGAGCTAAGAAAAATCTCTTCTTCATAATCTGTGTTGTCTCATTTAATCCTTCCTTCATTTACCCACTACTCTCATCACATTTACTCTTTAATCTGTCCCCGTGACAATACATACTTTATGTCTCTTACTGCAAAACTCAACTGATAGCTCCACCTAAATTCACTCAAAGGTTATTCTAATTCCCTCCATCAGAGGATTTAAATTTAGAGGCTCACAGTAACCCATTAATTAAAGTGACCTTCTTTTTATTACAGCAGCTTCACCTTAATCAGTTAATGTGATGGCAACCCTTTCTTTGTCTATTTCCCTGGCAGGAAAATCTTATGGACAAGATGCAATATCTGCTGGATAGGTGCTAAGAAGTAAAGCAATACATGATCCCTGGCCTTTGGCATTGTCTCTTCTGGTTCCAAGCACGCTGGAGTTGAAAATACCCCAGCAAGTGACCCCTCTCAGGCTGATTCCTTTCTACTCACCATTATAGGCTGCAGCTGAGACACACCAAAAAGATCTTTTGCAAATAAGCACAAGCCTCCCAGGGTCTGAGATACCCTGTAGTTAATGCTCCAAAAGACTCAAGAAAAGTTGTGTTTCAAAGAAGCCTCACTCCAAAATGTCTCACTTTTGAAATATTTCGCTACAGGTTCTCTTTTATTTCTGGGCTGCTCAGTCACATCCTTTCTCTCTCTGTCTGCTGGCTTCTACCAGGCAGGTGTGACACCTCTATTTCTCCTCTGGGAGTTTGTGTATGTTTCCTCTGGGTGTGACACCAAAATGTGCATGGCAGGCTTTTTATGCATCTGTTGTCAAAGCTTGTAAAGTCAGTAGGAGTAAATTTTGATTTTGCACATCATAGCACTTCTTGCTTCACAAGCATTACCTAACTGGAGGTACAAAAATGTAACTTCTGCTGGTCAAAGCACTCCACAGCCTCTTGCCAATCTTCGCTTGAACAATTCCCTTCAGAAAAAAACTTCCCTTTCTCTGGTAATATTTCCAGAAAAATTATTTTGCTAGCAAATATATTTATCTGCCAATATATTTATTAGTTTTTCCCTAGCTGTTACCTTTTGATCTGGGTATCTGTTAGGATGAGAGCATGCATTGGCCTTTAGCTGAATCAGACAGGAAAACTGTGTTGAAAGCCAGAGAAACTGCTTCTCTGTAGATCTGCAATAAATTATGCAGTGGCGTAACAGAGGAAGGAAATCTTTTGCTTGCTCTGCTACTGCCACAGCCTAATACACTCTGTTCCCTGGCCCCTTTTACGGAAGAGCCGTTTCCTGCCCAGCAACCTAATCCTCTTTGTGGTGTATTTTATATGAAAAAGAAAAAACATACCAGCATCTACAGACATTTCTGTCCTAAATGCATTCTCTTTCATAATGAATCAACTCTCTTTCTGAGTATTCTGTGATCCTGATACATTTTCTCTGGGGCAGTCTCTACACACCAAAAAAAGAAGCTTTCTAGATGAGCTTTGGTGACTTGGCTGGAAATTAAACTGTTTCTACATATAACTACTGCCTTGTATTCCAAAACCAGACCAAAAGAATCTGGATTTCCCATTCCTAACACATTATGTACATGTGGACTGCATTTTCCTGGCACCTGTATAATTGGCTTCCTGTCTTCCAAAAAATTATGTACAATTGTACCCCTGAAAATTAACTATCTCACATGAAAAATAAATGTATCAATGCTAAGGAGGATGCAGAGAAATCTGCAAAACTCAGTGAACACACACACACTCACTTCTTGCTACCCACTGTTACATTGAAAAGGGGGTTTGGGGGATTTTTTTTTTTATTTTTTTTTTTCAAAAATCTCACAGATGACTCTTCTGCATCCAGTTGGGTTCATTAATTGTTTATGATGGAACTTTACAGATCCAACATAAGAACTTGGTTTACAAGAAGTAGAAGTTAAAGCAAAAGTTAACAGACTACAAAACGAAAAGCAGAATTAAATAGTCTCTTTAGGTATAAGTTACCAAACTACTTCTGCAGTAGCTGTGAACAAAACTACACACTTGCATTCAAACACATCTTCCTATGACCTATGACTTGATAGTTCACAAGTCAAGCATTTATTGGATGACAACTTAAAAAAAAATTACAAGGCCATCAAGGATAATGACTGGCTTTGGAGACCAGGGATTTGCCCACACCTATATTCTTGCACCTCTGCTCAGTGAGAAACTTGACCTCACTTTGTACTTTTACTTTGCAGGTATATGCTATATCTCTGTTCAACTTCATTACTTTTGTGCAACATTTCTGAAAATTCTTAATGTTTACAATCAAGACAAAGAGTGTTTGGGTCTTTTATGTCCTTGACCAGAATTTGGTCAACTACAGGTATGGGTTCACCTATTGGTTATAGTGTGTGTATGGCCACCTGTGAGAGAGAAAACATGACTTTGATTCAAACCTCCCACACACTGTGCTCCTGGCAGAACATTTGCTTCCCTATTAAGCTGTTTGTTAAGACTTCGTGACCTGTGGACTTCTAGCAATGACCTCCCTTAACAACTTCAATATAAATTCCTGGTAATTTGTAATGTCATTTACTCTTTCATAGATTCTCTCCATGGGGTTTTCACAGGAAAAGAAGATAACTGTTTGAACACTAAATTTTTCTTTTTTAATTTTAGGATCCTCTTTGGAAAATAGAGGAATATATATTAAACGCACATAAATCTAGAAACAGCAGTTCACTAAAGACCCTGGTTGACTACTTTCATAATAAATAACTGCTAAGTATATGCTTATTATTGTGAACTTCATTTATTAGCTTCATTTTGGAAAGTGAGCTTGTATGTTACTACTAATGATGTAATGGAATTTGTGTGGGACTGCCTGGGGTGGGGGCATGTTGGTGGAAATAGAGTACAATGACTTAAATGTGAAAGTAATGAAGTTGAAGTATTCTAAGGAAAAAAACAACTGATTATTTTTATAAAGAGTGGATATAAACATTTCTAAGCTTCATATTGACACTATTTTTAATTCCTTAATATGGACTGTAAAGTGTTTAATCTGGTCCATTCAACATGATAGCATGATAGCGTTAAAACACACTATGACTCACAAATTACAAAGGGCCTGTTTGATGCTCAGCAAGCAAGACTGTATGAAAAAAATATGTAATTGAGATCAACATTTTTATGCAAGTTCTGAGCTATTAATTCCTCCAGTTTGACACTAAGAGGTTGTGGAGTCTGCCTTGCTGGAGATGTTCAAGAACATCTGGATGCAATCCTGTGCCGTGTGCTCTGGGATGACCCTGCTTGGAAATGGACGTTGGACCAGAGGACCCAGTCGGATGTCTTCCAGTCCGACCCGTTCTGTGATTCTGTGACACAGGCAGTGTCCTCTCACCTGATGCCTATTTGACAAAGATAATTCCATGCATCTCTCTCTGATTTTGAACACTGTTGCTACAATGTGAGTCACAGGGACCAGAGAATTTAAAGAAAGAAGAACATTTTGAGTAATGGCTCTATTAAGTGTTACAAACGAATGTATTAGGTTCCTCTAGGAATCCTTGGCAAAGGTATTGGTAAAAGCAGGTTTAATATAAAAGTAAAAGTGTGACAAAGGTTGTTCTCAAAGTTCACTCTACTACTTACTAGACATTTAGGGAACACAGAGAAAAATCAGAGTAAAATCTAAATCAAACAATCTAAGACTAAAATCGACCTAAAATTATATACATAGAGGCTGGGAATGGTAAAAGGGTAAGGATGGGAAAGTATAAGGATTAAAAGGAATAAGAGATTCTTTCCCCTTTAATCATAGGATTCAGAGTGGACCCTCTTGCCTAACTGAGCCCTGGACTTCACAAATGATTTAGGCCTAAAGGTTTTAATTGCACTTAAACTTAACAGCATTCACACTTAACAACACTCAACAGATAGAGTAATTTAAATAATTCAACAAAGATTCTATAGAACCAGATTCTATACAGGCACAACCAAGCAGAACAGTAACTCACTTATAGGTCTAACTTGCAAATCTAACATACCTATGAATTTAAGAGAGCAACATTACAGTACATTTGCTGTAGCACATTCACATTTGCATACATATAGACCCAAAGGAGTTACAAGGTGTATATATATATATATATATATATATGTAAAAAATTCCCCTCAAATTCAGTGAAGTACTCACATTGGATGCCTTTCCAGCTTCTGAGAAGGTGAAGGGTTGAGCCTCAAGAAGTGGGGGTGTGTCTGGTGGTGGTCCTCCAAGTATGCTAACTTGGAGAATTTGCTGGGTCCAAGAGGAGCCCACCCAAAGAGAAATTTCTGGCCACAGCTCATGGTGATCCGTGGAAGCTCAAAGTGTCCCACTTAGGACCAATGTTTATAGAGGTGCAAGAGAGAGGGCTTTAGTCACAGTAATTTTCCATGCCAGGGCCAAGACCTAATGAGCATTTCTGAAATTATAGTGCACTTCACGAAGGCAGTGGGATTGATGCTCCACTGCAAAGAGACAGATCACATTTTGAAACTAAAGTCAGGCTGGGCACACTAAAAGGATGGGAAAGCAGAAGGTCCAACCCACTCTCTAAGAGTGTTTGGAAATAGATTTAATGGAAAAGAAGGATTGACAGTTACTCAGAGAAATTCACAGGCAGAAAACTAGTGGAAATATCAGAAATGGAAAATTCTATGGGAATAAGATACTTAACCTGAGCAACATTCCAACCCTTAAGGCCTGAGAGGGAAGCAGTGAGAAAACTCTCTCTACAAAGAAAAAGGGGGAAGGTGTGAATGGATTAGAGAAAAAAGATGGCAAACAGATTTTTCTTGTGTCTTCATTTTCTCACATGTCCAGTTATTAAAGCCTGACATGAGTTCTTACATCTGTCTTCTTGCTAGCAAAAAGAACCCAATGGCAATTGTGCATGCTGCCAAGATTCATGTGTTTATAGATACTCACTTCTTCTAGCACTTTGTATTTCACTATCATAAAGGACAGAAAAATCTGATATCAATAGTTCAGTGTTAAAAACAAAAACCTAACCAAAGCATGCTGCCATATGCAGATTTGCATTACACTATTAAAAAAATTAAAAAGCAGAAATGTGTAATATATGCTAATGAGTGATGCTTATCATAGAATAATTTCTCAGAAATAGAAATGAAATCACAAATAACTGTAGTCTTGTTTGCTATTACCGAGAACATACACCAGACATTTGCACTGGAGTTGGAAGAAAACTGTTATATCATAGTTCACACCCTGCAGATGAAATAAACCTTCTGATGAACTACAGCTATTAAAAAGATGATGTTATCATCTGATATCCATCCCTAAAAGCTACCAGTTACACAAAACACACCCTGAACTGACTTTAGTGTATTTTTTGAAAATATCAGTGGAAATGTTGCATGGAAAGAGATAGTTGTATTTCTAATTGTTCACAGCAGTTCTAGCAAAGCACTATTACTTAGAAGCTTGCATACATCAAAATAATCCTGAAACATCACTTTATTTTCTGTTTAGAATAAAACATACATAAATGTGGGTCTTTACATGTTTTAAGAATATTTCCTCAGAAAAAGATTATACATTAGTATATTCATCTGTCAATACATTTAACTTGGAAAAAGATGAAACAGAATTTGTCTCTCAGGTAAGGCATTTAAGATTGCTTTGTAGTTTTAAATACAATAGAAATCAAGAAGTTGGCCTTTAAGGAGAAAGTTTATACGGATTGATTACTTCAAAATTCTCTGTCATCTGACCAAGCCAATTTCTCAATAGTATATCAAATTTGACAGCTGCAAAACTTTTGAGAATACAAATCTCTCTGATTTTTTTCAGTATGGGTTCAGAAAAGAGCACATGATAATGTATCAGAAACTGACTTCATGAGATTGCTTTCTCCCAAAATTCATAGAATCATAGAATGGTTTAGGTTGGAAGGACATCCCCTGCCATAGGCAGGGACACCTTCCACTTGTCAGGTTGCTCAAAGTTCCATCCCATCTGGCTTTGAACACTTCCAGGGATGGGGCATCCACAACTTTTCTGTGCAACCAGCTACAGTGCACTACCCACTCAGTAAAGAATTGCTTCCTAACATCTGATCTAAAGCTAGTCTCTTTCAGTTTAAATCCATTCCCCCTTGTTCTATCACTACATGCCATTGTACAATTCCCTCTTCATCTCTCCTGTACTTTTAACTAGTAGGAGGGAGCAATAATGTTTTTTCTCTCTAAAATTGTTCTTATTTTACCAAAAAACTACTTATTTTTTCAGAATTACATCATATAAAAAACTAGAGGTAGAATTCCATGACTTGCAGTTGTAATACTCCCAGTCATACAACTCAATGGCCAGACAAGTTTTTGTTGGGTTTTTTTCAGCAAGTTACAATTGTCAGTACAAATTTAATCTGCAAAGTTGTAGTATTCCCAGGCCATAAAATCAAAAAGCTCATAAATTCTCCCAATCCAAGGATGGCTTTCTATTCTTCAATACTGAGTATTATTTTAGAATTTTAACTAGCCCAAGACACAGGACAGAGAGAAGACACTAGAAAAGAAAAATATGTTTGTGAATTCCAGGACAAAGGACAGAACATTCCTGTAAGTGCTAGAATAAGTATGCCCAAGAGGCAGAAAAGTAGCGACTGCGAAAATCTCATTTAAATCCAATTTTGAAGTTCAGAAGCCACTGCTTTTCATTGCATTTCACAGATGTTCAGCCACTAAGGTGACAGCAGGATTACATTAAACAAATACACCCATGACAAACCTTTTTAGGGCCTTCACTGACCAGTTGAGTGGGTTTTTCAGTCAGACCTGGAAGACTGCCCTTGTGTCTACATTCTTCCTACATAATGTGAATAGTTGAGGAGAAGCAGAGAAAATCATGGGACTTGCCCCAAACAGCAAAACTTATTTTCATGTCCCAGGTCAGAAGTTATCTGGGGCCTCAATTGCCACTGCAGTCCTACAGTATGCTGAATTAAGTCTGTATTTTCCTGCAGCATGTCCTTGCCATCATCTTGGTTCTCTAAGGATGGGTCTCCTATCTCTGATCTAGTGGATTATCAGTCGTGTCTTTGGCCAGAGAGAGTGCCTTGTTGATCCAGTACCTGCTTCGAGTAATTTATTTATTCATTTGTTGGTTTTATGTTGCTTTTTAATTCTTTTACTACAAGATGACAACATCTAAGCAAAGAATGGAAATCAGTCACTTCTATGCAGAGCCTGAACACGAAGAGGCAATTACAATGCCTTTTAGACTGGGTCTGAGGGAGAGAT
Organism: Serilophus lunatus; assembly: GCA_013399895.1. Lineage (NCBI taxonomy): Eukaryota > Metazoa > Chordata > Aves > Passeriformes > Eurylaimidae > Serilophus > Serilophus lunatus. The sequence continues at coordinate 31,219 of VXBA01002099.1, read as the reverse complement.
GCCTCACTTTTAAAGCAGTCACTGAGTTTCAGACATGGAAAGTTGGGCAGCTCAACCCTTGCAGGCTAGGGTGGCTGGCATGCTTGAAAAAGAAGGCCAAGTACACCAGTAATATTAACTGCTCCTAATCACAACATCAGTCTGGCAGTTACTTCTGGAGAAGGCCCAGGACATGAGCTGTCTCAAGGCAGGGTCAGTTAAAGCTGCTCTGCCAGAAACAAACACTCCACAGCCACTCTGGCCATCAATTCCAGCGCTTGATCAAACACTCAATAAAAACTTTTCTGCTTTTGTGGAACTGCCTGCATTTCAAGGTGTGCCCATAGCTTTTTGTTCAGTGCCACTGGGCACCATTGAGAACATGTTGGCTCCATCTTCTTTATTCCCCCACCAGATAGTTAAAGACATGGACAGGAAACCCATGAGTCAGTAACATGGCTGCACTGCTCACCCCATAAGGTGAAATTACTCTACACTCAGCAGCTCAGACAGACTAGACAGGTGCCTGACTTTTGAGACAAGCCTGTAATTTCAGTCACCATCACTGTCTCCTTTTCCAGTGTTCCTAACTTGTCTCTGAATGAGGAGCAGAATATGCTCTATAAACTTCACAGGTAAACTGGTGTTTGATATAAAATAGTTTATATTATTCACACACCACACATTATAAAAACCACTTAATACAAGAACAAGACACTCAAAATTTTATTGCCTTGTTGGATGTAAAAATTTATTTATGCTATTTATCAAGTGTTTAAATTTACATCAAAGACAATACTTAAACTTCTGGTCCAACTGTTTATCAGTAAGCCCTAAATCAGAACACCCTTGACATTTCCAAGGAAACTTTTTACAAGATGGCTTAGAACAGCAGAATTTCATAAATAATGGCCAACTTCACAAGTCTCAGGGTCACTAACTCATCACTATTTCTTTGCTGAGCATAACCCCCAAAACAGAGGAAGCCTTAAGGCCATTTTAATCCCCAAACACTATCACTACTGCACTCAGAGCATTTAAATCACACTGCCCTGCATTAATAACACCAAACATTATAGCTAGTCTTAAAGATTTACCACATCTTCCCCTAACAAAATGACTTTTTCTTTTAAAACATTACAAAAGAACTGTGCATCAGAACAACTGCAAAATACAAATCATCCATTTGGCTTGGTTTTACAATAAGAATAATGTCAGCATTCTGTTAACTTCATCTCTTTTGTTGTGCTTCTTTCCACTCCCTTAGGAAACTACACTAGACCAGGCAGTTTAATTGTAGCACTGAGGTAGCATATGTCAATTGAACAGAGTAACAGGTCTGCTACTGTGCCTCCTCTCCTTTTAAGCACAAAAAAATCCCCAGTTTTTCAACTTCTTTGGAGAAGACAGGCATACAGTTCACTTCCAACAGCCATTCCATTTTGAATTCAAAGCACAGAGACTCTGAATGGTAAATAAATTATACCAGCTAGAATGAGTCAGAACATATACAAGAAGAAGGAACTATGTCAGTTTTATTAGAACTAGAGTTACATTTTAGCTCTATGGCACCTATTGTTCTCCATTATGAAATGCATCTTTACAGCCCCTGAAATTTAATTACAAAAACTAGAATTGTGAAAAAAAGCAACTGTGATCCTGTTCTTCTGAATGATTTTCACACTATCTACAGAAAGGGCCAAATAATCGCAACAAAACCAAAAGAAATCAAATGGACCTAATATAAAGTCAATAGTAACCAACAACATGAGTATACTAAAAGAATCAAAGTTAAGGCAAAAGATATAACCTGAATAAATTGAAAAAATATTCCTGAATGAACTGAGAGCACTTTCCATTTATTTAAAAGTTAAAGCTGTGGTAGCCTGAAAAATAATTAAAAAACAAACAAACAAAACCAAAAATCACTGCAAGAGTAGAAACCTAGTTTCATAATGAATTGAGAATAACAGTATCTCAGCTTTACCCTTCTGGCTAAAAGCTTTAAAAGACTTAGCTGAAGTCAAGCTGTACTCAAGACTGCAGCCTTACCATCTAGACAGTTTACTATGGTAACTTACAGACACACCTGTGTATTTTGGGGAGGAATAAACCGTGATCCTAAAGAACAGTAGTAATTTCCTGCTCTGCATGCCATGCTGGTACACATAGCTTTGTAAAACTCTGTTGCATGGTACAAAACCCTCACTCAGCCCCAGGCTGCATCTTTGAATTCCCCCTTCTATCTTTCACACAGAAAAGCAAAAGTTTTACTGCAGCTGAAACCCCTTGAGTCAGCTACATGTGCAGGGGAAATTGGGTTTTAACACCTTGGAAAGCCTATTGAGAATATTAACTGAGCTGACTGCTACATAAGTTCCAAGAAAACATCTAAACAGCTGAGGGAAAATGTGTATGTTATAATGACTGATTCAAGCTGTTTATGAAGGCCTTAATGTTAATCTTTCAAGTAACCCAAGATGCACTCCAACACTTGTTATTACAAATGTAAGGCTTTTATAAACACCCTCTTACATACAAAAGGAGTATTAAACAGAAGGAACTTGTTTACAGTAAATACAAACATCTGAAAAATCTCTGAAACCTGTTTATACAAATACTAATAAATTCTTTAATATTTTGTACAACTAGAAGGTGCACAGATTGGCATTCAAGCAGTCAATGCTGGCAAACATATCTCAGACAATAACATGATTCACTTGGAAAACTATATAGTTTAAAATGACATAAATTAAAAAATAAGTTATTTCACATTTTTTCTGCAGCTTTTATGTACATCTTAGTCTTTAATGAGATCGTGTGGCCTTCTTCAGAAGCTCAAGGTCTTTCCGTCGGCTTTTCATTGCTCTGGCACAGCCATACTCTTCCAGTTGTAAAGGGATATACTTTTCTATCTGAACGAGCCCATGCCCAGCAGGACTGGTAAACAGCTTAATCCAGGATGGCTTAAAGTTTCCTCTGAAACCCAGAAAGGCCAGACTTCCTGTGACAAAAACAACTCAGCATTACCAAACCAGTCAAGCTCACTGAAGCACAATAGAAGACCTGATAGGAAGAAAAGGACATGCTTCTCCCAAATTCTCTCTCCCATATTATTCAGGGCATTAATCCACTCTCAACCACACATGTACCTCACAAGAAAATACTGATTTGCAATTTCCTGTTTCAATATTATCAAATATTCTGAAATCTAAATTTGAAAACACAGCTAACTGGACAAATTAAAAAGCCTGCAGAGACATGACTTGTGCCAGGACCCGAAACAGATGAGAGCTACCTCATGTGGCTTGTAAGTGATCATCCCTCAAAACACCAATAGCTTCTCATTTCTAGCTTCAAATTTTGTTAGGACAGGAAATACTAGCCTGGCACAGGAGAGTGCCTAAAAACAGACTCTCCAGGTGAGGCACAAAATACAGGCTTTAAGGAAAAAAGTCCAGGACTTTTTTCATATAATCCACAGGCACAAAGATCTACTAGTCATTTCTCTGTTTCTGCTTCACACAATACCTTCTGTGGCAAGGGGAAGGGTTTTTTGCACCATCAACAAGATGTTTCTCCCCTCTCAACAAGAGGCTGACATGCATCAGCCCCCATCAATGCAAACTGGCAAGCTCCTTCCACCAGCTGCATCCTTTTCACACATTCCATGAGAAACCCACCACACCAACATAAACACACAGACCAAGGTGGTGTTGAAGGAAATCTGCAAAATATCCACCAACCATTGCTCTTAAGATAAGGTGGTTTTGCTGTCCCCAGGGACATTAAGGCTTCTGCTAAATTATTAGGAATTGCTACATCACCACTTGTGCTCAGTAGAACGATAGACCTGCAAGAAGAACAGTGCAGAGACAGCAGCTGTCACAAACACGTTTTTAAAATCCTGCTACATGCCTTTTACACCTAGCTGGCCTCATAATCCACTTCCTTAAGAGTACCCATGACATGCAAATAGTCAAGTCGTTCTGAAAGAGGTTCTTAGAATTTTTCATTTTTAAGCTTTTAAATTTAACTTCAAAATTATGTGGTTTTTAAACACAGTTTAATATTTTGTATCAAAAAATCAAGTTTAGATATTTATCTCTAATTAACATATTAGAATAGTGATTTTTTTCTGACAATAACTTTTTCTTTAGTAAACAATTTTTAACAATTTTTTCCCTATGAAACAAGAGCAGCAGGATATCTTTCACATAACCCCAGTCGGTGTCCTCACTAAACATGTTATTTTTGTTTTAAGCAAAGTAGTATTACATGACATTTAGTTGAAGAAAATTATTTTGGAAGTGAAAGACAGGCAGCATTAGAAAATTGTAAATGTTCAGAATTTGTTTTATTTTCTCAAATAAGGCTGAATTTCCCATTAAAATGCTCTTATGTTTCCCCCTTTCCCTCCATGTAGCTATCTGTTTTGCTCCTGCACAGGCACCATTATTTAAATTCTTGTCAAGAGAGCAGAGCTACAGCCTACAGGACTTACTGGAAATAAATGATCACTATGCATACCTTTGTGGAATTCCAGATTTTAAATATCCATCTACACGCTTAATGTCTACTCCAGAAAATAATTTGTTTCCCAATACTGTGCCAGTGCAGGCATCTATTATAACAATAAGTATACCATTATTCTTGAAAGTAAACATGGTGTCATTGACCTGAATAGGAGGAAAAAGAGAGAACTTAAAAGTTAATATGAATCAAACAGAAATTCTACTGCACTTAGTGTTAATCTTATTCCAGTTTTGACTCAATGGTGTACCAATTTCATTCAAGTTAAGAAAATTGAGGTCAGCATTATGTAGAGCTGTACAGCTGTTATAATACAAACTGCTAAAATGGTATTTAAGAAGAAAATTATTAAGAATACTTACATATATAAATGCTTGCTGACCTCTGTGTGACTCTCTTTCACCACATGAATTAATCTGCACAAGGAGGTAGTTTTTGTGAGGATCACTGGTGAAGACCATCTGGATATCAAACAAAATAGTTAAGTACACATTTTGATATGTCTTCAACACTTCACCTTGCCAGTTTACAACAGACGGCCCATGCTCCAAAGCAAATGCATGCATTTGTGAATGGCATTATATTTATTAGCATTGTGAGTACCATACATAATGACATTAGTTTGATCTATTTTATCCCTTAATTTCAGTACTTTTCTCAGCTTGTATAGCTACAATAGATAATGCAATTTCAAGTTTATGCTAATACTAAAAGATCCAAAACGAGAGCAGAGATGTTTGGCCATGTAGAACTCCGCAGCAAAGCTACTCTACATACTACATGGAGTAGAGACATGGAGTAGAGATCTACCTATGTCCCTTCTCTATAGCACTTAGAGTAAGCAGTGAACAAAAAAAGAATAGAACAAAACCTGAAACCTTTGTGCTACAAAGGGTTTCCCACCTTCTGGCATATGGAGATTAACAATGTGACCACTGCAAACTGGTAAATGCAGTACTCTGTGATAAAAAAACTGAAGTTTGGACTCAAAATGAGTAGAGACAATCACGAATTTTACAGCTCTTGAAAATTTTTACTTTTTTTTTTTTTTACCTGAGTTGTGCCACATTTTGTACACGGTACAGTATTTTTTTCTGGCATCTGCTTTATGACAGTTGGTCCTTGGTAGTACTTTGGATAAGCTTTTGCCATGCAGTTACTTATCCCTTTTGCTGAATCTTTGGTCACAATCTTGATCCTTTCACATCCCTGAGATGAGCAATAACTGTGACCATCCCTATTATATTTGGCTTGAAGATATAAAAACAGTAATCTACACAAAAGAGGGAAAAATAAACTAAATTAACTGGTGGAAATATAGGTATTTATATTAAACACTGCTTTTGAAAATCATTAAATATAGCTATTAGAGAAACTACAATATTCACTTCCACACTGCTATTCAAACTTTTTCAAAGTATTTACAGTTTACTAGACCTATGAAGTCTCTAATGACATATCTGAAATTTCCAGTAATTAAAGGAGACATCAATGTGAATGCAGATGCTTTGCAAAAAGGAACCAGTCCTCAAATCAGTGGCTTGCAGGAAACAAAAACCAGATTGCAGATAAATGTTTTCTTCAATTATATAATTTTTGAAGACATGCAGCAGTAACTGTTTGGATATTGAGCTTAAATGCACCAGCACCTGACAATGAAATTGTGCTATTGCAAATGCCTGAAAATGCAACTTAGGGTGCAACAGCAGATAATGTTCACAGTACACAGAGACTAGTACTTCTTCTATTACATATTTGACTTACCACTGTAGCTCTTAGATAAAGCAACATAAATGCATTTTCAAAACCCATATTCATCTGCACATTTACTATAGACACAATGGCAAATATGTGAACAAAATAAACAAGAATAAATTAAAAATTTAAGACCAACGTTTGCAAAACATACAAATGACGTACATAGGAATTTATTGAAAGCTGACTATATCTTAAATCTCTCAGAAGGATCTCAGTGGCCACTGAGAGTTTTTTTGAAAGAGAGACTAGGTTTCTAAGTTCTTTTGAGACTGCTGAAAACAGATTAGGATTTTTAGAAACATAATTTTTACATGCTCTTGGAAATTTCTAGAATCTTCAGTTGAACAAGAACACACAAATTTTTTCATTTTTTCTAAAGACTAACAAATGAACTCCAGAAAGGTACTACTCTGAACACACTAAATATCAGATTTTCTCCAGACATGAGGTAGGAAATAACTTTGACAATTGTAGTTCTCTGGAAAATTATTTCAGTGATAGCCACCATACTTCAGAGATTTAAAGACATGCAAAGAGAAACAGTCTTTCAGAGAGGTTTTAGTGTCCTTCACTATAGCTTTCCTCTTACACAGGTGTCTCAATCAGTTGCTTTTACCACTATCAAACTGGACATTTTAAGGTTAACAACATCTTCTAGTAGGGACAAGTTACAAGGAGTTACCCAGTACTGTTGTCAAAGTAAAACTTCTTGTCTGATCGATCCTTTTTAAGCTCCACCATCGAAGAGACCGGCATGTAGCGCTCTACCTTGCTTGACAGAGCAGATGACCGCCTTTGAAAGGTTTCCAATACTATAACAAAATCTGTATTTGGGTGGTAACAAAGACCAACACGAATCCAGTCATTCCTAAAAACAAAGTAAAACATGAGTCTTTGTAGGAACAGTTTGGGCACCAATACACAGCAAACTGATCATTTAAAAAAAAAAAAAAAAAAAAAGCAACAGGAACACAAAAGTTCCCAAACCTTCAACTAGAAGATCTTTCTTCCCCTCTCTACACAGTCTTGTTCTCCACTCTGCTCAGTCTTTTATTAAATATTGCAGTAACTCTGATCCTCTCAAAATATATTTGATTCTATACTTTCAATAAGTTTATCTGACAACAAAATCAACTGGGATAAACCATTCTACTCCAATTCTGCTCAGCTTCACTAATTGTACATTTTCTTTTCCACAAGTCTTTTCTCAAAGACACGTACTGGACAAACGTTGAATTTCATGCACAGCTCTACTGTTTTATCTCTTGCTTTTTACACATTTGTATTTGCAATTATAAAAAGAGTTTGGTCTTCTGGATGGGTGCAAACTCTCACACACACTAACTGTGCAGAACATAACTTCAGTACTGCCTTATGGATAACAGACATGAAAAAAACTAAACATACTTGTTGAAATTAATGAGATACAGATAGGTGACATTTGGAGCTTTTCCATTCCAATGTATTGTATAGCCCTTTTGGAGCATCACTACTGGCTGATATTGTTGAAAGACAGCTCTCTGATTAATACCTCGAAGAACCATTGGATTGGCTGGGTACTCATCTCGGATGATAGTCATGGAAAGATTCTGTCCATTCCAGGTTTGGACATAAACCTACATGATATTAAAGAGGATGAAAAGAGGAAGATTTGGACATTGTGCAAAGGGAAATTAAATAGTGAAGCACAGTATGTATATTAACCAAAATGCTGCAACTTGATATTCTAAGTTATATAATACACAAGTAACTCCTGAGTAAAAGTCCTATTTGAAAAACTGCTATAGATTATATAGTTAAAAATTTTATAGATAAAAAGGAGGAGGAAGGAGGTAAAAGAAACAGCTATGATATTTGGCCACACAGAAGAGTGAGAATGGGAATCAAATCTGTGGGACTTGTATTCAGAAGATGGTATTTTAACACCTCCAGAAAACAAATCAAGCAAGCAAAACGCTTAAAATACACACTGTGAAAAAAAAAGCAGATAGCATGTTTTAGCATGTAGGGCTGCAACATATAACTCTTAGCAAGCAAAAACATTTATCTTGCAGCATCTAATACTGTACTCCCAGTCTGCATGCTAAAGGGAACATGATATATACACAACTGACTGAAAAGTGTAATATGCATAAAACTACTTTTTTAAAAGTCAAAACACTTTGAAATCCAAAGACAGGTAATTTTTTATTTCTTACACTACCCCAAAAGCACTTCATATTGTGGATTTGTCCCAAACAGAAAGCCAAGAGCACTAGCCTGTGCATAGTTCCCACTGCAAACCACTCCATTCCATTCTGTAATATTAATGCATTTGGGGTGTTGAATCAAGTAATTGTCCATTCTGCCCACATAGGTATCCTTGTAGTCAGTCACTGAACCATCTAGATCATGAAATATTGAGTTCTTGTCACCATCAAGATCTCCTTCTTCAAACCAGGGACCAGGCTTTCCAAAAAAGGCTTTCAAAGAAACCTGACAACAACAATTAAAATTTTAATTTTTTTATTCCACAGGTGAAGCACAGACTAACACTTGCAGACCTGCAAAAGCACAGAACTTTGGCAAAGGTGATCAAAAACCTTATGAAAAAGACAGTAGAATCTTGCCAAAGATATTTTATTTTAGTAATAAGCTCAGGCTAGCTCTTGCTTCTCAATAGTATTAATATCTGCAACTGAAGATTCATTACTAAGGATATACCTAACTTTAAAAAAATCTTACCAAAATCTTGCTTTCAGCTTTACCGTAAGCCATGAATCATATATTTTATCATTTATTTTAACACATTCTACATCTCTTGTAGTGGGTATTTTTGCTCAGGAGACAAAGGATACCTCCAAGCAGGACAGAAACTCTAGAGTAGGGATGCATGGAAAAAGATGACCTAGGACCCTTGTCTGCTTAAACACAAGAAGAAAATAAATTTGCAAGACTGAAGAAAAACTTGTAATAAACTTACATTTGGACCAAACTTCACAAGCGAAATGTTATTTTTTGGTGTCATCTGCCATGGATTTTTCATCAAGAATCCAACTGCACTGGTAAATCTGTCTGGAGTTGGCACAAAGTTTTTGAACGTGCACTTGGTAAGGTGAATAGGTCCATCATAAATTTGAAAGCCTCTGATTGGAAATGTCCTGTTGATGCAAGCAAATATTTGTACTTCCTGTAACAAAACCCATGATATGCCTGAATCTGTGTCATAAATACCTTTCCTCTCAGAGGAATCAATAAAGCAATGTATTAAGAGAATTACAAGACAGATCTTAGTAAAGGAAATACAGTTTCTGCACTTCTCAAATGAGTTAAAAAATCCCCCACTCTTAGTTCTCACTCTTAGCTTTTCTAACAGGAAAACTTATCACTGTTCATTTGCAAATGTGCCCCTTTTCCAATATGAGAAATGCAGCAGGAAAATACCACCTGCTCTTTGGCTGATCATGGAAACTGGGATAAGTGACTGTAGAGTGGAGGAAAGCAAATGTCTCTTCTAAACTGAAGAAGGAACACTCAGAATGTCAGGCTGGTAAGCCTCAGCTTTCTTCCCAAGAAGGTGATGGGACAGCTAATCTTGGAAATCATTTCAAGTCATCAGGAGTCATCAGTGTGGATTCACCAAGGAGAAGTCATGCTCGACCAACCTGAAAACTTGTGATGAAATGACTGGCCTGGTAGATGGGAGTAGAGCAGTGGACAAGGTCTACCAAGACTGCAGCAAGACTTTTGGCATTGCATCCCATGACCCTTATGAAGTATGGACTGGATGAGAAGACAGTGACATGGACTGAAAACTAGCTAAACAGTTGAGCCCAGAAGGTGATGGCACAAAGTCTACCTGAAGGCCAGCAACTGGTTGCGTACTCCAAGGATTAATACTAAATCCAGTCTTCTTCAGCATCTTCATTAGTGGTTTGGATTATTAGGCCAAGTATAGCCTCAGCAAGTTTGCAGAGGGCATGAAACTGAGGGAAGCAGCTGATACATCAAGGGTTGTGTCACTACCCAGACAGACAATGACAAGCTGGAGAAACTGGCAGATAGGAATCTCATGAAGTTCAACATGGAGAAGTGCAAAGTCCTGCACCAACCTCTTGGGCCAGAGAAAACCAAGTTGACCATAAGCCACAAAGAAGTAAAAGGCATCCAGGACTGCACTGGGAGAAGTGTTACCAACAAATTGAGGGAAGTGATCCTTCTCATCTATTCAGTACTGGTGAAACCTCAACTAGAGTTCTTGTCCCCAGAACAAGACAGATATGGAGATACTGGAGAGTCCAACAATGGGCCACAAAGATGGAGTACCTCCCATAGGAGGAAACACTGGGAGACATAAGACTGTTCAATGTGGTGTAGAGAAGGCTCAGGCAGGAATCTCAATGTATAAAGCTATCTGAAGGGAGGGAGGAAAGAAGATGGAGCCAAGGCTCTTCTCAGTGACATGACCAGAGGCAATGGGCACAAGAGAAAAAACAGAAGGCTACTCCTAAACACCAGGAGAAACCTTTTCATTGTGAGTATGACGTAGCACAGGCACAAGTTGCCCAGGGAAGTTGGGCAGTATCCATCCTTGGAGATATCCTAAAACCACCTGAACATGGTCCTGGACCACCAGCTCTAGGTGGCACTTCTTGAGCAGGGGAGTTGGACAAGACAACCTCCAGAAGTACTTTCCAATCTCAACTGTTCTGTGATTCCATTTGACTAGACAGAATGCCACACATTGCCACATTAACTTCTTTCCTTTAAATGGCTAAGTAGTGAAAAACCAGGGTGGCCTAGACTTACCTCACCCTTTGTCCTGGTTTTGGCCAAGGCTGTGGGAGGGTGGAGCTTGCAGCTGTGTGGGCTTGGCCAAGGCACTGGATTATTCTATACCATTTTATGTCATGGCTGGGGGGCAGGGGAAAGGTAGGAAGTGGGGGGAATGTTGCTTTTTGTAGGGAAATAAGTGGTGAATGGAGCAGTGGAATAATCTGACCAAAGGGTTGTCTGGCACTGTTTTTTACTGTCTCAGGCTTGGGGAGGAAACATGGGTGCAAAGAGTCCAGGGCTATTTTGTTCCTTGTCTCAGGAGCTGCATGGCACTGGCTTGGGTCAGTCAGTAAGCATTTTTTTTGTAAATCACTCTCTTTTTACATAATTTTCTTTTAATGTTATTGCTGTTACTTTATTTTCTTATCTCATTGCTGTTTCCAGTAAATTGCTCTTAACTCAGAATCTCTGCCTTTTGTATCTCTCACCTGAGGTGGTGAGGGGAGGGGAGCAGCTGCATGAGGCTTAATTCCCAGCTGGGCTTAAACCGCAACAATCTTCTTTTCTATCTTGTGGCAAGGGTAGGACTTGGTCCTATGTTAAAAACGTCTCAGAGCAAGTCAAAGGGAAAAGAAAAGAGTTATAGTCACAGATTGTGATTTGAGTCAGACAGATTCCAGTCTCTAGTCCCAGACTGACCCTTGAAACTCTTTTCACCTAAAAGTTTTTTCCTTTTCTCTTCCAGACACAAATGTTTTTTAAGACTAAGCTTTCATTTAAGTAGGATGATTTAAATTTACAGAAAAGCAACGTGGGGTGGCATCAGATGAAACTGCCTCAGAAAAAAGATGAGGCACACAAAAAGGTGATACAACTGCACACATTATAAAGAAGAGAACATCAAATTCAATGGAGTGTGTTTACATCTGATACAAACAATGTTTCTTGTATTTCTTTCACTCATTACATACTTACCGATTTCTAGGCAGAGTGCGTGTCTTGTTGTCTATTCCTCCAGTTCCTGCATACTTATTTTGGCCACCTTGAAACCCATAGTTCTTGCTCTCACCTATGAACAGTGACTCCGATACCTCCTGGCTGGCACCTTCATCATTTGGGAAGCTCCCATCACTATCAAAGCAACATCAGAGATAAGTATTTAGCCAAGACTCACCAAGGCACAGTCCTACTTCTACTTCTCTAATAGTTCTCCTCAAGCAGAGGAGTTAAGACTTACACAGATTTAATCATTCACAGTAATAGAGGCTAACTCTATGGAAATGTTCAGCTGAGAGCTAAACATGAAAATTTTTAACTCCCTTTCTAATGCAGCACTCTTCCTTTTGCAATCCAAGAACCAGTTTCTCATAACCTAAATTGCAGCAATTTTGGCTTACTACCTAACCTACTCGAATTTTTTTCATTAGAAAGAAACTCTACCCCCTCAAAATGCTCATCTTCTTTCTTTTCCATTACTCACTTTTAGCTGTTCAGAAGAAAATAAAAACTGCCTGAGGAATCATACAATATTAAGAACAGCTGGACAAATGTAGCCCTTCTGGCAAAGTGGCAGCAAACTCTGGTGTAAACCAAGTAGAGGTTGAATTAAAGTGCAAGCTTGGGTAGTTGTGTCAGTTTACAGACTCTAACTTTATCAGCACTAATGGGAATAGAACCAGGCCCAAAAATAAAATTACAGACTTACAGAAGTATAACTATTAATTTTAAGAGATGCATGTAGATTTTCTAAGCACAAAAATGATTAACAAAATACTCACCTAGCAAATGTCAAACCTATTCCATTGTCTGCAAACCTAAAAGAAAGTTCAAAGCATCAGGTTTTCTTTCTGGTTTATCCTACACTAGGCTACTGTAACAGCATATCCTGCTATGCACTGTAAAAAAAAAAAAAGCCTGAATTTCTCTATTAGTGGAACTTAGAACCGCAATACACTTGACTCTTCTAAAATTATTGTTAAAGTAATCAAATAATTTTCTATACATTTTAAAACTGACATGAGATCTTAAGGGGTTCCTGAACCAGATACTTCAGTCTAAATTTACTATGTCTACCAATGTTTAGACTTCTTTGTATTCCATAGTTGTTTGGGTTTTTTTGCTGTTTATGGAAGGCTCTCATCTAATCATATATAAACTTCTATATTTCAAGTAGTGAGATGGTGTGAAAGCTGGTCATACCATCAAGAAGTTCTTTGAGTTAACCATCAATCCTCTCTTACAACCCTGTTGTAATGCAGTTACATAAACAAAGCTTCAGGAAGAACTCCGTAACAGCATGCAGCTGTTTGCTTCTGAATACCTACCCAGAGTTTTGAATGAGAATATCCCCTCCCCTGACCCAGGCCCCATGATCATTGTTTCTGAAAGAGATTAATCTGTCAATCAGGGCAGCAACTCGGGGCTTTTCAGGGTCTCCATCTTGATGAGGTCGAAACCTGGGAGAGAAAAATCAAAACATTCAGTACCAGAAAACTGCTCATTTTACATGTGTTGTATATGTTGGGCTGAGTAAGCCTGAAAGATAAACACTCATGCTCATCTGATGGGCAAATTCCACACTGCTTCACATTTGGAAAGACAAGCTAAATTCAAGTGTATCTCTAGCTCTCTATTACTAGAAAAATGTCTCTGAGTTATAATGATGCAGGAATATGAAACTTCTCTCATCCAGTAACTCTCAGGCTTTTGCTCAGTCTTCCCCAGTTTCTTTTACTCCATCTCACCCTCCCTTTTATCTCCTTTTTCTCTTTGCACTCCCCACTTCTACTGCAGCATTAATGTGAAAGTTTGATGAAGGGAAGGATTCACAGGGCTGACATTAACTGTGCAAAAATAGGCTGGACATTTGTCTAACTGGTCCTTCAAATCTTTCAAATTCTTCTGATATAGAGAACTGTTCCTTCTGTAAGGACACCTGAGATACTTTTCTATTCCAACTCAATCAGTCTGCATTGCTACCAAGATGGTCTTATACAGTCAATTATGGCTGGAATCTATTTTAAGAATAGGAAGAAATGGCCTGATTAAGAACTGGTGAAGGTTTCATTTTATTATCCCCAAGACCCCAGAGACAAAGTAATACGTTAAAAAGTAATTAAAAATAAGCATTTTGAGTGGGTAAAGATACCTATGTCCATTAATGCAATCACCCTGTACTCTTTAGTTTGGGTTTGGATCTGCTCCCTGCCCATCCAAGGGAGGAAGGGGAGAACAGGTAAATGAAATGTTTGGCTTTGACAGTCTCAGGCTCCTCAGTACTAAAATGTCTCCAGTTTGGTTCCAGGTACAATAGTTAGTGGCCTCACATAGCTACACAGTGCCTCATTACTCCTTTGTCTGCTGTGAAACAAACACTCTCTCATACACTGATTTTATTGCATTCTCAACACACTACAGGTTCTCACAGGACAAGCTGCCCCTCTTGGCTACCTAGTTATGACTGAGATAAACCCCAAGCGATATGGATTTTCTGTCAAAACTTGAAATTACTAAGTTCATTTCCAAATCATGAAGTACTGAGTTCCACAAAAATTAGGAACTTTCCTCTCTGCATCTGTCACTTAACTGTCCTTGTCCTAAACACAGCTCAATTAAAAATAAAATAGTCTTAAGAACCATATTTTCAGTCCTAATGCTTAGTTGTCACACTAAAACGTTGACAGATAGTTATCCAAAATTGTAATTTAATTACTGTCCCAAGCTATTTTATTTGAAGTTCAGGACAAGATTCACCAGTCACAGTGTAACGTGGGACTTTCGCAGACTCTCCGTTACTTTCTCTCCCTTTGTAAACTAACGAAAATGTAGTTGATTGTTAACACCTCTGCAATTAGCCTTCAGCAAAATTGCACTACTGAGCTATGACCTCCAAGTGTAGAGGGTATGGCAGAAAGCATTCAGTTTTTTCTAACAATTAGTTAAATTGAGTCATAAATTATAAAATCAAATTTCAAAGAAAGTTCCCGTTTAGCAGCAATTCCAGAAGATATTTTAAGCATGATAGTAGAGTAGGTTTAAAACAAAGTCTTCTAGGAGTCTGAAAACTACCCTGAGCAAGAACTCAGAAGGAACAGCCAAATCATTTAAGACACATCATTCCTGTCGTTCTCAAAACAAATGACCAAATGAAGGAAAAGAACATGTGTGAACTTACTGTTTGGTTGTATTTTATATATTATTTTTTTAAAAGCATTTTTCCTCATGTGAATGTAAGAGCAGTCTGAAAACTTTGCCATTTTTCATTCACTCGAAAGAAAATGTCCTTTACCTTGCATTGTTGTCCAAACAAAGATATTCTCTGGGATCATCAGCGCTAGCATTAGTTGTTTTAACACCCTTATCAATGAACAAACCAGCCTAAAATGAGCAAAGAAAGAAAATTCATATTAACAAAAATAAAGCTAGAGTAAACGTTTAATTTCTCAAATTTAAAAACTGCATTCCAAACACATATTAGAAACTCTTAGATCTTTCACTTTGGCTTTAACTGGCATATTGGCTAAGGGAAAAGAGCTAATGAATAAAATAAACTAGCCAATGAATAAAATAAACTAGCCAGTGCTAATTTGGGCACAGGAAAAGAACTATCTGCAATTAAAAAAAAAAGAAGTAATAGAACATTATCAAAGTTCACTTTGTATTTCTTTCACAACATCTATTTGAGGTTTTACATTTATTTCTAGATGCTGTTCTGGAAAATCTGGAAGCCAATCTTGTGGAGCATTCAAATCATTCGCATAAATGGAAAAGAAAAAACAAAACAGCACTGTAAAAAATCCTTTGTATTTCACTTTAAAACTAAACAATCGTCACCACTAAACATTATTTTTGTCTAATCAATCATCATCTTGGAATTTAATAATCCAGTATGAAATAAATTACTTCAGACAATAAAAGCAAGGAGGCGGCTTTCGTATACTTTAACCTGGATTATGTACAAGTTCTCACAATTACTTTCACCTCTGATCCAAGTAATGTTTACCATTGAGTGTCATACACAAGTAGATTCTCAGACCTGCTCTTTGAGCAAAATGTTTTCTCTTTTAACATGGAATTTTAGCACATAAACTGGTACCTTTGTTTAAAAATGATACTAGCTATACAGCTGATATTTTTTCTTTCTAATGCACCTTTGTAGTCAGTATGTTTTAATTCCAGTCTGAACAAAATACTCTACAGTCCCAAGCACACCATTAACACAGCTTCCATAAAACCTCCATCATTTCTTGGTACCCCAGACAACCAACTTTGTCAGGCAAAACTAGTTTCATTTAGCAAAAAAAATCCACTAATGATTCAATGAGGTTTCAATGGCTAAACTATGAGAATCTCTTGTAGCAACCCTGTCGAACTACTCCTTTATAAGGCAAACTTCAAACATGAATAAGGATTTAGTTAGGCGACTTTGTAAATGTCATTATATTTATACAACTCCCTACAAAGAGAGAAGCTATATTCCAAATGAAATACTTTAAAGCAGGGGTCCTCAAACTATGGCCCGCCAGGGTCCTCAGTGCGTCCCGCCGGTATTTACAGACCCCCCCGCCCCTGCCCTGCCTGCCGTCTCCTCCCGGACGGGGACAGCCCCGTCCCCCCGCAGTCCCACGGGCGGCTCTGCGGGGCCGGCGGGACGGGGCGGGCGGGCGGAGTGCGGGGCTGGCCCCGGGCTGCGGCTGGCGGGGACAAGTAGGGAACCCGACACTGACCATCTCATCATTAGCCAAAAGCAGGCCCACAGTTCACATGGAAATATCGTTTGTTTTTGTTGATTACATTGTTCTTCATTTTAAATATTGCATTCTTTTTCCTGTTTTTTGTGCACTACTACAAATAAAATATGTGCAGTGTGCATAGGGATTCGTTCATTTGTCTCCAAACTATAGTCCGGCCCCTGACAGTGTCTGAGGGACAGTGAACCGGCCCCCTCTTTAAAAAGTTTGAGGACCTCTGCTTTAAAGACTACCTTCGCTTAGCTGAAATACAGAAAAGGTATTAAAGCCACAAACAAAACAAAACAATCATCAATATCTAGGCTGAGAAACCTGTAAGGAAAACTCTTGCAAATAGCTGACTACTGAAGCAACACTGAAGCTTAACCTCTAGCCAGAGACTCTGTCACCACGTGCAACCTGGAGTTTGTACATTAGAGACTCAAGAAGACCAGTCACAGCTATTAAAAAAAGCTATTAGATGAGTCACAGCTACAACAAACTTTGATACTTCAAGGGTCAGCCTTCTTCAGCATAGGAAGCAAAGCTCTAGGAGCAGCATCAGAAATACTACTTCTGAGAAAAAGTATTTTATTAGAAGTATTAATTAATTTTGTGTCTTACAAGGATATGAAAGAGTGAATACTCGAAAAGTGAGAAGAAAATTTGACCCATGCTGATTATACATCCTTCTACAATGAAGTTCAAACAGAGCACAAATTTATGATCCAACCAACCTAAAATGTAAACAGACAGGCCCTAATATAGAATATTTGCAAATAAAGAACTTTACATTTTTTTTAGTGAGATAATACTTTACCTTAAAATTAGAATGAACCCTGTTGTTATAGAAAATTCCTAGGGGTGTAAGCTCTGATTTGGTTTCAATAGCTAAACTATGAGAATCTCCTGTAGCAACTCTGTGGAACAAATACCATATTCCAGCATCCTGAAAGTTAGAAGAGAATAACATTACTTGTAAGTGCTTCTGATACTACGATCACTACTAATGAAAATATTTACAAAATAATTGTATGCTAACCTGAACTTGCACATTTTAAGTAAAGAAGCAAACAAGAACATAGTCCCAACCAACTGCCCAATGGAATATACTTTTTAAATAAATTCTCCAAACAACTAACTGCCCAGTGAGAAAGTAGGATTTTGCCAACAAAGCCATATTCTAGTGAATAATATGAACTAGAAGGTGTTTTGCTTCTCACTGAAGTCATGTAACACTCCACACAGACAAAAAAGTATCCCAATTAATGTAACTTCTGCATTTCAGTTATACATCATCCCACACACCTGATGTTTCCTTTGTTTACTATCAAACCATACTATTCACAGTAAAATACCAAAAATGATTCCTTCTCTCCTTACTGTTACAGTCTGACTAAGGTTGGTTCATCTCTGCTCACATCACAATTTACATGGCACAGCCAAAAAATCCACAAGAGCTTTCAGAAGAAAGGAAAAAAGTGTATCAGGAAGTCTGGCCAGTTCAGAGTACTGTGCCAATAACAGGCAATAACAATTGCAGTATTTATTTTCTCTACTTCTTTGACACCTCTGCTTTTAAAGAAGCTGGATTTATCTGCCAAATGAGACCCACAAAATTTCCCCTTTCAAACACATCTGTATTCACAAGATGTGGCGTCATGACAAGTTCTGCATAGCAGATACCTACAAACAGGAAAAATTTTGCCTGAGCATAGGCTCTCTGCCCTTACAAAATAAAAAAAAATCACCACATAAAGCACATAAGGGTTAAAAAGTAGCTAAGGAAACACTGTATACTGAGTCCTCCACACCTCATAAAAAAACACCATTATTGTTTTCAAGAAACATGGATAAAACCAATTCATTTGCCTTAAAAGATTTTTCATACATTTCACTCCAAGAATATACTCATTTTTCAAGCAGTCCTGGAAATTCTGCTTCACAATAACATTCCCATCTGTAATGATGACATACTTTGACATTTCTGGTGACTAACCATTACAAAGCAAATGCAGATGTTCCATTAATAAAAATACTGAAGTCTTACTTCACATATAATTAAGTACTACTCTGGGCTTAGGAAACTCAAGTAAACTTTATCCAAAACATATCATGATGCTTGAAAATTTGTTAAATAAACTTAAAAGCTTCTTAAGCACTTGCAAGCCTTCAGAAACATGAAAAGGGTTTTTTTTTCCTCTTTCCCATACACAGCCAACACAAAAGAATTGCCAATATATCTTTCCAAGAGGCTTCATTGTGTAATGAAGGAGATGGGGGGAGCAATAGAGCAATTTACAAGCAAATAATTATAGTTTATACCAGCAAAAGCTTCTACAGTGCAGAGTTTGTATGACACAGTTAAAGTATTGAATTTCTGAAACTTCTTAAGCTGTACTCCCCTTATCCTAAAGTGTTTACCTCCATGCAAGGGAGGTATATCATCAGAGTGGCAAAGCTTCATAACATGCACAAATGCTTGCTCTGATGAGGCATCTTCTGGTAACAAAAGGGAGTGACATCTACTGGGAAGCACAGACACAGAGAAGCACAAAACAACCTTGCAGGATTATGCACCAGATCAAGGAAGCTGTTTAACTTAGCCTGCAATACTAAAACTAGGGATATTACATAAAGGTGGCAAAATGGAGACACAGCATTGGTAAGAAAAAACCTGATTTAATTCAGCATGTGTATCCAAATCCTCCCAAATGGTAGACAGTCAAATAGAAGAGTTTTGTCAAAAAAACCCCAACAAATAGAAACAAACCCATAAAACAAACAAATCAACAAACCAGTTAAACAAAAACACCCAAAAAAACTACCCAAAATTCACAACACATAAAAACATTATTTTCTAGGGTTTTTTTATACTCTAGATATTTCAACTCAGTTAAGTACTTTGAATCCTATTCTATTTATTAATAACAGTCTATTATGTTATTTGTGCCTAAGAACACACACACTCATTCTTCCAGCATTGGAGCCTTTGCAACAACCAACAATCTTTCCCTTTTTCCATTCCCATTGATCCCTTTAGAAAAATCCACTCAAAAAAAAAAATAAATTACAACCATATGCCTCACCTGTGAGCCTGCTGCTGCGTTATTTATGAGATGATTGTTGGGATGAGAAATCCAGAATGTTGAAACTGCCCTGAAATATTATTCAAAACAAGTTATTACAGAAAAGCTCTAGCTTCAATAAAGATATCCCTGTTTTTTAACAAGCATATCAGAAAAATCTAAACTGATGAAATCACTATTTATATGAAATAAAAATGACAAAACCTCCCGCATTTAGAAGTCAAAAATGCCTTTTCTTTTAATTTAATGCACAATACTATATTTAATGTTGTGCAAATATCCCATGAAATGATAAACTGTTTTAAGAAGCTTTCACAAGAAATATGTAGTATTATACCTCTAGTGGTGACAACTTGTGAGTATGCATACATTTACACAGAAGATGTTCAATAGAGTTTTAAGTATCACAAGAAACAGCAATCTTCCTATAAAATAACCGATTTTTTTCTTTAATAAGACTAAATGCTAATTTTTTTTAAACACGATTGCTATGCTAGTGTTTTAAACACTAGTGCTATGCTACATTTAAAGTGTCTGCATTCATTAAATTATAGATAAAAATGTTCCTAGCTGTATTTTGTCAAGAGATCATCAGCAATTTAACTGCTGCAGCTGGCTTGGTTTTACTTTTTCACCATGACATACTCACATGCAGTCTGTAGCTGGCACTGGGACATAATTTCCATACACTTTATCCCTAATACCAATACACATGCTGCTGTTTCTGTCTGTAGGTAGAAGAGTGCCTGGCTTTGTGACTAGTCCAAGGTTGTGGAACAAAGTATTCCTCTGCTCAATGCCATCTTCTATGAAGAAACAGTGACCTAGTGTGTCATAGCCAATGGTGTCTTTTATCTGCAGAAATACAAGTTCATTATGTCAGTAGCATTTACTGAGATTTATTTGACAATTACCATCTAGTTTTACTATCTTGGCAAAGCTGAAGAGCAAAGGTTCAGTATCAGCAGTTCAGATAAGTCAAGCACACAAATTTTATTTATCCCTTACAAATATCCCTTACAAATACACTGCTATGTCTAGAGAGCTTAGCTGCCTGGAAGACTGAGAAATCAGAGCTGTTAAAAATAAAATTACTGTTTGCAGTTGTTCATTTACTCCCTGAAACACGAAAAACATTGCTGAGCATTAAACTTTCAGAAGGGATGAGATTATTTTGGGGGTCTAAATGCTCTTTACAACATTTATTCCAACACAGTGTCTTTTACTCCCCTTGCACCTACCAGCAAGCCATTAGTTGCATGAACAGTCACACATCTGGAAAAACAGTGATGAATGGAAAGACCTTCCAGGTAAGTTTTAAAACTATAACCTCCTTTTTCATCCACATCTCCACAGAGGTGAAAATGAACAGGGTAACTTCCAATTTGCTGCTGGCCCATTTGCTTCAATTCCACATAGGAGAGATGAACAGATGTAAAATTCCTCAAAATCTAAGAATGTAAGGAAAAGTCCAGAGTGAATAACAAATTATGTGCTTTTTAAATAATAGAAATTTTAAGTTAATACATCATCCACACCAGATGTACCCAGTTGACACAGGCCAAAACAATAAAAGTTAGAATAACCATTACTGTCTTGCTCTATACGATGCCTTACAGAACAGTATCTTTCATAAATAAGTTTAAAAGTTAAACCTTCACATGGTTAAAACAGGAATTTTCACATGTTGCCACACTTTACTGTTTGGTCTTTACCAGGTGGTCCATTACATATTCTTTACATGTACTGTCTAACAAATAGAAGCCACCCATATCAGAACCTGTCTGTACTGAAACTGCACCAGCACAGTCCACCTGGGACAGGCTTAGCTGAATAAAAATCAGCTATGTAGAATAATACAGATTCAAAGGAACCTGTTGAGATACCCAACCCAATCAGGAGCTCAGATCTAGGTCAGCTTAAAGACAGCTGCTTGGCATATTGCTGAAAGAATACCTCCAGCCACAGAAATATACGTTGGTTCTACCTTTTTGTTTTCCCAGCATCTAGGCATTATTTGCCTTGCTGAAGCCTGCTCCCATGACCTCTTGTCCTGTGCATCTCCAAGAACCTGCTCTGGCCTCTCTGCACTCACCAGTGCCTGAAGACAGCAGCAAGATCCTCCTCCCAGCTCCTCCTCACTCATCATCACATACTGCCACACATCACCTTCCTTGGACGTATCCCACTGCACCTACATCATCTTTGCAATGGAAACCCAAAACTGGATACAGCATTCCTTCTTTATTAAGGAAGATAAGAAATTGCCCTCATATTCAAACAACTTCATAGTAAAGCTACTGAGTGAATACAAAGTAAAATCATAATGGAGCTGTACCAGTAATGTGGGAAAGGGAAAGTATTCCACCTGACCTGCTATGAAAACATAAACCAACTGCCACAGCTGAACTGCAAGGAGTTAAGATGAAGGGGGGAAAAAAAAACAACACAAAGACCCAAACCCTAGGGGCTTTTTTTGTAATTTCATTTTATCACCTTACTTGTACTGAGTATTTATCAAAAATAACAACTTTCATATGTACTTTGTCCTCTAGGGAAATCAGTAATATGGACTATTTTTTAACTCCTTCTCTAACTGAAGTCCTAAGGTTTGCATGCCTAAAATACAGACAACCCTGATCTTGGGCTCTGAACACTGAAAGGCACCGAACTGCAAAGCAATGCATGCTCCTCGCTGCCTTACTGACCAGTAGTAAAGCCAGGATGAGCAAAAGCTAGTAAGTTTCTTAATGTCTAGGATCCTTCCGCTCACGCAAGATTAGCATAAACCAAAAATGCTTTCGGTGCTGAAGTCTAGTTCTGGCAGCAGATACCTACTACTCTGAACAGTCTCCCAGAAACAGTTTAAAAACTTTGATGACTCAAAATGTTTGTTTTCTCTACTACCTTCCAGACATCTGAGGGTCTCCTATATTTACACTTTTGTGGCAATCAAGGTCATGCTTTGCAAGATTCAAAGCTTGTTATTCTTTCATTACATTATTTTAAACACAAAGTGCCTTGAATCCCCCTATTTACTTCCACAAAACAGAAGATGCCACACAGTAGGGAAACAGCATATTTTCCTTCCAACCATTATGTCCACCACTATAAAGTTAAAATCTGCACTCAAATATATTAGAGATTTATACTGTAATGACCACATAACAAACACAAATATAATTGCAATTAAAATATGAGGCCTAAAACTTCTCTAGCATCAGTGGAGAACTGCTGCTCAAAGCTTTCATCTAAAAATACAAGCAAACACAAGTTCAAATATTAGTTTCTATAATACTACTTTCCCTCATGTTTTTAATACAAGAAACTAGAAGCATTTTCCTTTACATAACCTTAGTACCTTCAAATTTTTAAAACACTAAATATAAAAAACACATGGTCCCACTTAGTTTCTTTTCTCTCCATGCCCTTCTAGTGTATAGTTTTAGATGAGTCAGATTTTAAGGATTCAATGCTTAGTGCCTGGGGAAGTAGAACAGCAGTGAAAGGAAGAGAAATAAAAAGGGATCAGGCGTTATTCTATAATATTACAGGATGCAAATACATGGATGTCACTTGTAAGGTTTAATCCCTGCCATACAATATTGCAATACCTGCTGGGTATTTCTAAAACACTTTGTGCATTGATATTGCTTCCTCCAATTCTACAGAATAAGTCTTGAGGAGTAAAATCTACTTTTGGGAAAGCTGAGAACAAAGTCCCTTCCACACAATGTAACTGTATGAATTGGTGTTCTTTAAGTTTTCAAATCACTTAAAGTGTAACATGACTTTTTTTGTCCTCAACATGCCTTTACATGACAGAAAGTTATTTTAAAATGTTTTTCAAACCTTAATATGTCCACCAAATGTATCATAATTAAAGAACTGGCACTCCTTGTCATGATAGCAGGTATTTTCTGTCTCGCCCTTTATTAAAATGTTTCTTGTAAGAACTCCAACTTCTGCTCTCATGTCCACTCCATCAATAACTTCTCCTACATGAGGAAACTGAGGATTTTCTGTCCAACAACAGTTTGGAAAGGAGAAAAAAAGAAAAATAAATGTCATTGATTAAAACTAGAATCAACTTATTTGTATAAGCAAGTTAACTGTAGCAACAAAACTCATGCATTCCTCTTGCTTAACATGCTGTTGCTGTTCTCTCAGCTTCTCTTATGGTCAATGTATTTTTTCATTTCATTAAAAAACTAATTCTAAACAAATATGAACATTGTATTTGCAAGTGCATCTTAATTTCAGTCCAACTGTTTGTGAACAGCATGGATAAAAAATAAGAGTTTAAATTAATACACTGTATCTAGAAAACTTTAAGTGAAACATAGATGCAGACTTACTTTAAAATAAGATGCTGCTCAGTCTGTTTCAAAGACAAACTAAGAACTAAAAAGGAGACCTAAACACCTTTAGAAAATGCTATATTAATCCTCTCCTAAAATAAAAAAGGTTTTGCTTTCCTAACAAAAGTTTCCTATTTAGACAGCTATTCTGAAGACACAAACTAAAATTAGGGAAAAGAAATACTCTGGTTTTATACTGTTCTTACAAAACCCAATCAATTTCTTACTTGAACTGAAAAAATTTATCTGGTCCTGTAAACTTTAAAAAATTCGTTTATTGACTCCCAAATACAGACTGTCACTATTCCTTCAAGGCTTACAGAAGGACCCAAGCCTAAACTACCACATAAGCAGAACTAAGAGTGATATTAACTGTATCTGCTGGTGAGGATTTTAAAAGACAAGAGATGTCTGTAAACGGGACTGCATTCCTCTCCCTGAAGGTTTACCTTTTGTTTTTCTCTTTATTTCACTAGTAAACATAAGCCAAGTGAAAATAAAAAAGTAACTAAGGTTTTTACAACACTTTTTAGTTTTCCTACTAATAGAGAGGTGAAAACAGCTTAAAACCCAGCAAAAATTCAAGAAATAATTTTAAAAGATGGTACATTCTTCAGCATGTTAAGTTTACCATTCCACAGAAAATTCATTCTATGTAGGGTGGTTCAGCAATTTTTAAAATGTATACGTTACTGTGACTAAGAAAACTATACTGAAGGTGAAAAAAAATCAAATGTGCAAGTTCACTTCCTTCAATAACCTTTTAAGATCTATAGATAGGATTTATTAAAAAAACTAAGATTTTGTCTTTTATGCCATATTGTAAGCCTTGTGAAAACAGGGTGTTTTAAGAACTTTTAAAAGCGGCTGCTTTCTCACCAGCACATGATTTCCAAGATGAAACACTTTGCACATACACTATTCAGTGGTGACAAAAAACTTCTTAAACTTCATACTGCAGCCTTTAAGTTAAGCGTGCTCCTTAAAATACTATGCTCAATAAAACATACAACACGACACTTAAGAACTGAGGAAACATGTTCAATGGCACTAAGTTCTCTCTACAGCTTCACACAACGTGGTATTCTCCGAGGTATAACAAGGTAAACTCAGGTATGTTTTCTCCATACCTGAGACTTCTCAATTCAGTAAAACATATGTGATTCATGCTAACAAATGCTCTAGGAAGCAAATTTCACTGCAAGGGGGACATACAGACTGTCAGTCCCTTAAGGCATGGGGGAATAGAGAAGTTTGAAAGCATTGACAGAAAGCTTCTGAGAAGGAGCAAAGAGCAGAGCAGTTTGAAGAAGAGGAAGTCACAGAGAGCAGATCAATGGGACAAAACTCAATTCAGAAGAGCACCAATGAGCTGCTGCAAACACTGCAAACCACCACTCATCAGTTTGTGCTACTGTCTGATGCTGCAGCTCACTAGAAGGAGCGAGAGGGAAAGCTCCAAGCCAGAAGCTGGAGGACCAGCAAGGAAGAGGGCACCAGCATGGAATGGGTGTGGAGCAGCAGGAGGAAAACAGAGACGCCAGCATAGCTGGCAAGCCAGTCCCCAGGGAAGCTCTTGTGATGTCAAGAAGAATGACTCAGATAATAAAAAGGAAATGGTCAACAACATGCACAACCATTCTGTGTGCATCACACCCAAAGGAAAAACAGATTGCAGCTACTCAGGGATATCCTGTGTGAGCAAAGCCTTGGAAAGGCCACTTATTTCACAACCATTTTGTTGGGGGGCGAAGGGATTGAGAGAAGAGACTGTAGAAAAAGAGAAAAAAAGAAAAAAGGTTCAGGTTCACAGATAGCAATTTTCTTTTTGCTTTCTTTTTTATTTCTCTTTTTTAATAACAACAGAAAAGATTATCATGGTAACAATTCAAAAGATGGGAAGGGCACTAATGGCAATGGAAATGGTAACGACCACAAGAGCTATTCAAGCACACATAAAGAGAACTTGTGAGAAGACAGAAACCAGCCAAGCATAATCCTCTTGGAAATAAAATAAGGCATTCAATGAGCCTGGGAAGAAATGATAAAGTAAAGTTAGTATGGTAAGCTGTGAGACAGACTTGACATTATAGAGAGTCATTTTGCAGCAACAAGAATTACACATTTGTGTATATGGCGATAAAGCCATACAGAGCCAGGTGAAAAGGTTGCTCTTCACTGCTCCCACTGCAAGGGACTGCCAGGAGGTGAATGCATACTACACACAGACCTTCGAGTGGTAACTGCTCTCATACCTTTGACTTTAACCTGATGCTTGGTACATTCTGGACAGGGAAGAAGGGTGAATTCCTCTGTCTGATACATCGAATAGTCTGTGCTTGCAACCACAATCCGGTCTCTAGGCTCCCAACTACTAACATCATCCAGAAGATTCAGTATCACTCCACCTACTGCTTCCACTTGGAAGCCTGAAATAGGGACACCTAATTAAAAAAAAAGTAAACACACTATAAGATTATATTCATCTTTATATGAAGTCATTCCCAGAAGATAGTAATAAAATATTGATGAGATTTTGCAAGCTCCAATGCCCTCTAAAATACAACAATAAAACATGCCAGTATGAAATACCTTTACAGACTGTTTATCGGATCTCAAAACAAAGGGAAAAGATGGAACTAACAATGATATGTAAAATCTATGATTTTTAAAAAAAACTCTATTATCATATGGCAACAATTTACAGGCCCAGCTACTTCTGTTTGTTTCAAGTTACAATTTTTCACCATTTTGAACTCTGCAAATGTAATCAAGGACCTGGAAAACAAAGTAGAGGGACTTTATTTTAAGCACAATTAATAGAACAGTTTGGCAGACTAAATTACACACACACATGGAATTTCACTGGCTTACAATGGATTTGCACAAGTTCAGCTGCTTTTACTAACTCTTAAACCTAACTCTGCAGCACAGCAAGTAAAAGACGTATTTTGGTGTTTTGGTTTTTTTTAAATAAGTCTTTTCATTTTCATAGGGCTGTAATGAACAGCAAAGGGGTAGTACCAAATAGCTCAATTGCTTAACAAATATAAGATTGCCATAAAAATATTCTTCTGAGAAAAACACTACATTGCTCAGTAATCCTAAAACCAGAAAGAGATGACTACTCACTTCAAAGCTCACTTCAAAGATATTTTAAACTTAAAAAATGAATAAAAGATAAAACTTAAGTGGTAGGCTTTCTAGCTTGGTACCACAGATTCAACTCTGTATGAGAACAACCTGCCTAAAGCATTCAAACAGCAACAGAAAATTGTAACAAGAATAAAACATTACTCTTGGCTTCTGTCAAATTTTCTTTTTTAGAACCATAATCCACAACTCAGAAGCTGAGATTTAAAATATACATGACTGAAAAATTACTAAAATAAAATTTTTAAAAAGTGTCAGCATTTATGAGACCCTTTTCTCCACCTAAATATACTAAAAAGTACGACTCTTAATATGATACTGTTCACATACTGCATACAGATTGAGAAAAAAGGTAGTATTGAAGAACTATGCCCTCACACTTCATCCATAGCAAGAAAAAACAACTTACAGAAGCCCTCAAAAATTTAAATTGCAACCAACAGCTTTAGGAAAAAGAACCCAAACAAAAAACACGTACAATGTTTTTTCTTCTTCCCCGGTTGCAGGATTTCACAAAACAATTTCTTACCATCATTCCACTCGCTGTAAGCTCTCACAACAAACTTCTGGCCATCCACTGTGAAAAACTCTTTCTGAGCAAGAGCTTTCCCACCAGTGCTGTGGTTTTCATAGTTTCTCACTGATTCATTACAGGAAGAATTTCCACCACCTATGACACCAACTAAAGCCCAGGCTTGCCTGTGAAAATCAAAAGTAAATGTTTAAATATAATGCTCCTTAACAAGTACTTCACGAAACCAGGAAAAGACAAGGAGCACTGAAGCAATAAAAAATCCTTTTGTCTGCAAAAAATGCAACTTCAAAATGTAGAAGAAAATGGGCAGACCTCATTGAAGGGAAAAAATTGTTTAAAATGACTGGCTGACCTATATATGAATTGGCAAATACGACAGCTCTTACTGAAGAAGACTTTCATATCCATTTTTTATACAACATTCAACAAGAGAGACTAAGCAAAATTGCTAGAGATGAGCTACAAAAGCAATACAGGACTCTACTCTCAAACAGTTTCAGTAGGGCACAGGAATACCAGGAACAAGTGCCAACGTTCCTGCCATGTTCTGCTGCCACCAGCCAGCAGCACCGCAAAGGAGTGGCCAGGACTGCCAGGCCAGGAGGGATGGACACAGCCAGCAGCAGCCATTGGCACTGGTCTCTCTACTGGATGAGCCACAGCTTATGAACCTTTCAGGATGTTCAGACACAGAAAAGGAACTGCATGGTGCTACACAATCCTTGCACAAGAGGTCACTGATGTTTCTGAAGGCTGAGACCCAGCATTTCTTGCTTTTTGCCCCTCCCTGACCCTTCCCTCAGCTGGACACCTACTTGTCTGAGCATCAGCATAAAGCAGAGAACTGCCCTGGATGCACTTGCCCTTCTTACAGCTCTGTTCAATGCATCTAAACCCCACACATCTCAGAATGCTGCCACCAAGTTAAAAAAAATAAGTCTGTTTTGCTGTCTTTTACTGCTCTGTAATGCCATAACCATGTGTCTGGGTGAAGTAGTTGAGATCATCTACTAAAAAGATGGACAATTTTGCATCATCAAAATTGAATCATTCGCCCCAAATGAAAACAGTGTCACCTAGCTGACTGCAGTCTGTTCTTAATGATTGATTCAAAAATAGACATTAAAATCACTTTCAATTCAGTTGCCTTTATTTCAGTCCCCTCTTCATATTTTTTTAATTTGGATTAAAAGGCCAAAAGGAACTGTAGAGCTTAAACATATTCACAGGAATAGTACATACTGGACAAGCTTTTCAGTAGCAGCAAGCAAACTGAATGTTTCACATACCGACATTTAAAATAAATATTAGGATATTTTGATGCATGTTATTTTGCAGGAAGAAGTAGGAGAGAGGAATGTAATGGAGTATTCACCTCCATGGTGAAATCTTCACTAGCTTTACAGGTTTAATAAAATGGCCCTGCTTTTCCTCAGTGAGCCATTGGAGAGAGCTTCTTGCCCATCTTCCAGAGCAGAACAAAACAATTTTGTGTTCTTACAGAGCCTTTACTGACTAAGGAAAACAGTCAAGAATCAGTTCAGCAGAGAAAGAAGAGAGGCTGCCTCTTCCTAGTTGCAGGCTGAAGAAGTTCCTCATCCCAGACAAACCGTGTGGAGGACAAACCCAGAAACCTACACCTCTCAGGACAGGTTGGGCTGGCTGCACTGTGACCTGAACCATCTGAAGCCACATGGGCTTCACTGCTTTCACAAAGTGCTTCTCTACTACAGGACATCCAGGTCTCGGCATTTCTGACCAAACTGCCTCAGAGGCAGCACTGCAAGTGCCTTCCATCCCACGACAACATGCTTACACAGCCAGTGACACAAACATCCTCCTGGATGGGAACCGAGATCAGAACATGCCATCCTGACTGACATGGCAACCCATCTCTGCCAAAGCACAGGGAGGAAACTAACAGGAATTCATATGTTAGGCAATATTGAGGGCTAAGAACAGAAGAGAAAAACAATGTCTAATTTCATGGAAAACACTGGATAATTCAAAGGTTATACAACACCATTTCAGTGGAAGCTGAAGAGTGGGCTGACAGTCAGTTAGGAAACTGGATATGCTTCTCACTTGTATTGCCAACAGAGAGTCATTTAGACTGGAAAATACCTCTAAGATCATTAAGTCCAACCTTTGACCAAGAACCACCTTGTCAATTAGACCATGGCACTAAGTGCCACATCCAGTCATTTCTAGGGATCCCTTGGCACCTTCCCATCTCCTTGAGCAGTCTGCTCCAATGCTTTTAACAACCACTTCCATGAAGAAATTCCTCCTGATGACCAACCTCAGCCTCCTGTGTTCCAGCCTCAAGTTATGTCTTCTTGCTCCATAATTAGTTGCTTAGGAGAAAAGACCAATCACCCCTGGATAACAGCCTCTTTTCTGATAGTTGTACATGGTGGTAAAATCTCCCGAGCCTTCTTTTTCTCCAGCCTAAACAACCCCATCTCCCTGAGCTGGTCCTCATGGGACTTACTCTCTAGACTCTTCACCACCATGTCCTCCTCTGGAAATGCTCCACCACCACCTCAGTGTCTTCCTCGTCATGAAGGGCCCAGAACTGGACACAGGACTCTTTTGTGCAGCCTCACCAGTGCTCAGTGCAGAGNGAAGAAATTCCTCCTGATGACCAACCTCAGCCTCCTGTGTTCCAGCCTCAAGTTATGTCTTCTTGCTCCATAATTAGTTGCTTAGGAGAAAAGACCAATCACCCCTGGATAACAGCCTCTTTTCTGATAGTTGTACATGGTGGTAAAATCTCCCGAGCCTTCTTTTTCTCCAGCCTAAACAACCCCATCTCCCTGAGCTGGTCCTCATGGGACTTACTCTCTAGACTCTTCACCACCATGTCCTCCTCTGGAAATGCTCCACCACCACCTCAGTGTCTTCCTCGTCATGAAGGGCCCAGAACTGGACACAGGACTCTTTTGTGCAGCCTCACCAGTGCTCAGTGCAGAGTGACAATCACTTCCCTGGTCCTGCTGACCACACTATTTTTATGCAGGCCAGGATGCCAGGCTACCTGGGCACACAGCTTTATATGCCCAGAGCAGTGTTGACAACCCTCTGCAGCACAAAGCCAAATTCACAACATGCACTGCAAAGAGCTATTTGCAACAACTAAACAAACAGCACAGCAGTTAAAGTTTCCTGCTTTAAGAATTTCTGTTATACTTCTTCTATTGTCTAACTGTCCAAATCTCAACTAACTGAAAAGAATGAACAAGAGATACAAAACCACCTTAAAAGTGGTTATAATTTTACAGATCAGTTCCTTTGAAGACTCAGAAGTAGAAAGGCTTAGAAGTA
>VXBA01002097.1:2021-113600 GCA_013399895.1 Serilophus lunatus | reverse complement strand
CTAGTAATTGTGTGATTCTGTGAAAAGTGTAATCAAATGTAAAAAAATGCTTCTTGAAATTCTTTCTTTTCCTTATCTAATAATTTGCTTTTGTAGAATAATCAAGAATTATATCTAAGTATAAAGGGAGTAGAAACAATTTAATCATATCTAAAAAACCCCATAAGAAATGTTAGTCCTATTCACTTGGTCTTAGATGCCTTACGACATTTTCTATTCCTTTTGTAACTCATTAGACAGACCCATTGGCCATTGGGAGGTGTTTCTCTTGTGTAGGAATTTCACCACATAATTGACAGTTTTGCCCTGGAATAACCTTCTTTTACTTCAGTAAGATATATCTATAGAATGGGCTATCAGTTATGACAAATTGATATTTTCTTCTGAAGCTCACCAACTTTTTTGGATTAGCTGGATGAGAACGATAAAGCTCATTTTCAGTCCTGACTTAAACTCAGTGTGGAAGAGCTTTTAGACTTAACCCTCTATGTCACCTATCCTCTCATGAACAACTTTTCCACAAAGAACAAATTAATGAAACTCTCCATTTCATATTTTAAAATATATTCCATGTTGAATTAGCAGAATTCCTTTTAGCTCTTCAATAAGTGTATCTATAATCTTCATACTTTTAATAACACATGTAGTTATTTTGCACTAAAAAATGAAACTAATTGCATATTATATTGTAGTATTATATGAAAACAAATAGCAGAAGCTATGTCTTCTGTTGTGCTTGGAATGGATATGTCATGAAAATTATTAGAACAAATAACAAAAAATAGACCAAATAAGGTCTTTCATACAGCTCAATATATGGTTATGCTGCAGATGTCTAATTACTGTGATTGATAATAGCAGCTGTTTATTGCACATCTTAGAGAAGCTTTCCAATGTGTAGTGCTTGAATTTTGGTTGGCCATATTAACTGTTGAGTAGAGCTCCCCACTGATTTCTTTGCACTATTCTATTTTAAAACTGATGGTGTGAAAGGAAATGGTCTTATCAGGACCGAGATTAAATCAGGGCTCATAACTTTGTGTAAAACCGTAAGGTATAACAGATTGCATGATCTTCTTGGGATGAGACCTCTGTCAGATAAATCTCAAATTGTAATTCCTTCCCTGGAAAATTAAGAGACTTGACTTTTTTCCCATTAACTACACTATTCATGAGTGGAGTGGTGCGGGGTTTTCGTTTGTTTGTTTGGCTGGGTTTTTTAAAATTCTTTATTTAACTAAGTCGTACCTTAAGAAATGTTTTACCATGAAAAATTCATGTTCCAAACTCAGCCAAACTGTGAGAATATAATAAAAGACGTGTGGGAGTATGAATCTTGATTTGTTCAGTCCCTTCAGATATCAGTGTGTCTTTTTCAAGATCTGAAAAGTTTGAATCTATTCAATTTTTTTATAAATTATAATTTTGGATAATTTACTTTCCTGCATTTTCATTGCTATTTGTAGCAGATAGTCCCAGTCAAAGCAGCTGGTGTCTGACAGCGAAATGCAAACATTCAACAATAGCCTCAATTTGCTTGATAACAGATAATATAAACATTTCCTTTTACAACATGAATAACTTTAAAGGTATGGCCACAAAAGCTTCCTGGCCAAAGGATTAATTTTCAACATTGCAATAATAAAGGTGGTGTGTGTGTCAAGGGTATTCAGCTCATTTATTGACAGGGAAAATTTTACTGCAGTGTCTGCCTACAGCAGTATACTTGCAAATCTGATCTGCAGAGATGGTGCAGAGTATAGATTTTAAGGATTTTTTTTTTCAGACACTCCAGGATGTGGTGAAGAATTTAAAAAAAAAATCTTTCTAAAACATAACTCAGTGTGTTCATTTTTCACTGGTTGGGGAACCTCCCATGGTCTTCAGTAAGGCATTTTATCTAAGGGAGGCTGAAGACGAAGGGTCTGATCTAGAGCCATTGAAAAATTATTAAAATACAGCTGGTTCTCTCTTTGGACAAGGAGAACACCTAGTGACTTTATGGTCTTGTCTTTTCTGCTAAAAACATGAACATTTCTCAATGGGATCTGTGTCAGGATTTGTGTTTGTAATGATTTGAGGTTTTGCCTACTTTAGTGTTTAGAGAAGATTATTTCAGTAGTGTTTTGGAAAGTAAAAATACAGACAAGACTGTCATTAGTTTTGATATAGAGAATGTTGTAGTCACTGATTTGAGAGATATCCAAGTGAATCATCTTGACGAGTCTACACAAGAAAGGGTAAAGCATAAATTAAAGGATATTAATTTGCATTTAGGGTTTTTTCCCATGTCTATAAGCTGGAAACAACATATGAACTGACCTAATTTTCAGTGATTTTTATGTGCCTGTACACATAAAATAGAGAGTATAGATACAGATATAGATATATAATATGCATACATAAGCATATATGTAAGATGTACATGTATATAGAAGATGTTTGAAAATTGGTGAAGATGGATTAATATTAGCATCTCAGTTCCTATTTAGGCACATAAACCACACTTTTCTCTGAATCTGTTTGCTGTGGCCTACAAGTTTTTCACACATACCTAGGAAAAAGTACTTTTAAATTAATTTGTTCAGCGGAGTCCATTTACTGAGTACTAGAAGAAATTGGCCCCAAAACATGATCTCAAAATAACGAGGGCTAGGTTTTTTTCCTTTTGCTGCTTTCTGTCTTTTACTCCATGAAGAAGAAATATTAATGCTGACTGAGCATTTCCACATTTAGCCAATAAAAGACAACTTTTATTATTCAGCTTGCTGACATTTCGTAAGAATGCAATAGAAATTGCTGCCTGATCAGTCTGTGGATCTGTCATGCTGATTAAAAAAACATGCAAATGCTCTGATGAAGAGAAAGATAGTGCCACAAATTCATTTGAAAGATACCCTTCAAAAGTCTCCTGATCTTTCAATCCTCGAATATTTTTGTTTGACAAAAATATGGCAACAAAAAAACAGCTCCACAGCTGGGACAATTCAACTGACAGCAATATACAAAGCCATAGTAACAAATTATAAGCACTCCAACAAATATAACTATAATTTTCCTAGTATACTTAGTTAAAGTACTTGATATAACATTATGCTGGAAAGAGTTTATAAAATGAGTATGCATGAGATAGAAAAGATAATATCAGGGGTGCGATTATTTTGGAATCAGATTTACCTAATAATATTATTTTCCTGTAGATTTTCCCAAATCCATATCTTCCATTCTGCTTAATATGGGGTTTAAATGAATGGCTGCCAAAATGAATTGGTGCAAAAAAAAAAAAAATAAAAAAAAAATTCAACATATTCCAGCTTTTTATCTCTTTGAAAACATTTGAGTGGTATTAATGTGAAAAACATATGTGGAGATCGCCTTGTTTGTGACAAAATTCTAAGTGAAGCAAGAGCAATTTGCTTTTGACATGACCTGATAACCAGAGAGAAACAAGGTGGAAGCTGGAAAGGTTGTTAGCTAATTCTGAGCTCTTCCATGACCAGCCCTGCCAGCAGCACAGAAGTGACTATTGCTGCAGGTGATGCCTGAAAATTAAAATTATCCTAAATGCAAACGGTAATTATTATTTATATTGATAAATAAAAGTGCTTTATTGTAGATAGGAATAGGGCTAATTTCTGTCACATATTCAATTTGATATGACATTCTAGTTTTGGTATTATTTTGTATATTTCTTTTTTATGATTAACTAGTAATAATACTTTAAAATACTATACACAGAATATAAAGAGAAAGAGTAACTTTCAGTTTTTTTACAAGGTATGCAAATTAGTGGATATTTGACTAGATGACTATGGTTCTTTGAACTTGTCAAAGAAAAAAGTCATTAAAAAATTAAGGTCATGTAATAAATGAGGTGGTGGGTAATTTGGACTATACAGAGAATGGCGAGTGCTTGGCACGCCATGTGTTCTTCGTTGTCCAGGGCTAGTGAAAATATGTCTTGGAAGAATCACAAGCCAAATATTGTCGTTTTTAACTAAAAATTAAAAACTATTGTGCTTAGAATCAAAAACTTTGATTTTGAATGTCTTAAACTAAAAAAACACCAGATGGTTTTTAGATGCATTTTGAAGTGAAATAATTACAAACTGAAAGAGAGGTGTGTTCAAAACCTTTTGATTTATTCAAGATAATTAATTGTTTGAGTTTCTGCTTATGGAGTGCTCTTTGGAAAAATAAAAAAAAAAAAAGTCTTCCTGTGAAATTTCATGGAGATGCAGTTATGCTACAGCACATTTTTTATCCTGTGTACAGCACATACAGCTGTCACATTCTGAAACTCATGGTAAGAATAGACTCAGTCTAAATAAAGTGATGAGATTTTTATAGCTGCCATTAGTTTTTGTGAACTCTTTTTCCAGTTGGATGGCCAAATATTTATTTCTCTGTTGATACGTGCAGGCAATCTTAATAAGCTGACCAGTACAGGATACTAAAGGATGTGTGAAAATGTGTTCTTCAGTCTAGGTCTGTGTTACTACCTTGGTTTTTACAACTCTCAAGGATCCTTATAGTGGGAGAATGGATTGCTTAGTAACAACAGATGCAGGATTTGACTCCAGGGCATCGATTTATGTCCCAGGCTAGGTTTGCACTGAGTGGAGTTATTGCCTGAGAGCTTTTGTTTGGCCTATGTGAAGTGAAAGACTTAATTTTGTAGTGGATAGATGTCTAAATCACAAAATTACTATCTTGTTTTGCACTAATTATGGTCTTTCAAGTTTCAGTAAAGAGGCCAGGATAAAGTAGACAGGAGCACTTCCCTCATATTCATGGTGAACAATTTTCTTTGTTAAGGCACTTTGTCAGGATATCCTTGACAGTCAGATGTTGCTGTCACCATACCAAATATCCATTTAATCAGTAATGAAAAAACATTCAAGAATAGACAAACTCCAACACTAACTTAAAAAAGCTGTAGAAAAATTTCAGGATGGGAATTTCTACTGAGTGCTAGCACAGTCTGCTTCACTGTTTGTAGAAAATTAGTACGACTCAGTGTGAGACCCTGTACAAGAAGAAGAGGGGTTTATTTTAAACAACACTGTTTAGTTCATAGAATTACAGAATGTTTTGGGTTGCAAGTGATCTTCAATGTATTATTTCAGCTCAGTGTACATCAATTTTATTGGGCAAGAATGAAAAATAGAGGAAAGGATAGGAAAATGCAAAGTTTCTAGAGGGGTAGCTTGAAATTTTGCATGTGCCTGTTGTGTGTGGAAAGGAATTCTTATTCTACGAAGAAGATTAGTGTGCATTTACCAAGTCCAAGTCTGGGTCAAAAGACAGTGCTCTGCAAGATGAATTGGTTACATATTTGGGACTTGGCAGACTTTCAGTAGACACCATTGACATTTTGTCAGTAGAATGGGAGCAGAACAGCTATGATATTTCACATTAAACTAGTAAGGAGACTTTCTCCCTAAACTTGCAAAATCCTGGATTTTTTACAATCGTTACTCTGGTTGATTCATTCTACCAATTAAATCACATCTTATAGATGCAGCTACACTATATTTGCACAACCATCTCTTCTTATTATGTTGTGGTGGTTTAGGACCACTTTTTTCATCTAGGGGGCAGGTTCAATAAAGGTGATGGAAAACTGAATAGAGTTTGCAGCAGGTGAACAGTTTATTACAGGGGGTTTAAATTAGGGAAGTAGGGATAACCCACAGGGACCCCAGAATTACACAGAAGAACACCCAACACGCAGGAAAAAAAACACAAAAGGGAAAAAAAGACAAAGGGAACTGGGCTTTTGGCTAGATGGCTAGCTGAAGGAGCAGTGGGGAAGGGTAGGAAAAGCGGTCTCTCTCCCTTCCCTCTCTCCTGGAAGCACTTCCTGGCCCTTCAGGCTCTCTGAAAAACACAAAAAGAAATGAAAACAACTCCCTCCCACCACCTCCCCAAAAGGGGTCACTTGCTTGCCGAGAGAAAATGGGTGAACTTGTGTTGGGAGCNCTTCAGGCTCTCTGAAAAACACAAAAAGAAGTGAAACTTACTCCCTCCCACCACCTCTCTGAAGGGTTACTTGCTTGCTGAGGGAAATGGGTGGAAACCACACTGTGGGGGCCTGCGAGCACAAAAGACAGGAGCTTTGTTTCCCCTCAGAGCAGCCAAAGAAGAGCCTGGGGAAGGCTGTTGCCCTCTGCTTTTAAGCCTTCTCGTTCTCACGTGGATCTCATTGCCTTCTTCCTGGCCAAGCCATCTTTCCATTGGTCTAGCAGGGCCGGGCCCCGCCTTGGTTCCAATGTTTTCCCGTCGAAGAAATCACGAGTTTCGGTCCCGCCCGCCATCTTTGTTTTCACAACCGTGGCATCTTGGGGAACGCCCCGGCGCCACTGCCTCCCCTACCGCTAGTACGGTGCCAGCGTTGCCCCCCCGTCGCTATCCAGAAACGGTGGCTGGGCTCAGGTTCCTGGCCGGGGCCAGCTCAGGGCCGCCGCATCCGCAGCACTGTCCTAGCCGCCGCCCGTGGGCATGCTGGTGCTTTCCCGTGGCCGTGCCCCCAGGCCGCTGCCCACCCTAGAAGGCCACCGTGCCCCACACAGGGAGGGCGGTCAGCAAGCAGGAACAGAGGCCGTCCCGGCTCTGGGCTGGCAGCGAGGCTGCCACCGGTGCCACCTGAGCTGGGACTGAGGGACCACGCACATCACGAGACAGCCCCGGGGCCATGTGTGCCGCTGGCTTGTGCTCTGGGGGGGGTGAGGAGCCGCCGCTGCACTGGCCCGGCCCCGAGGGGGAAACGAGAAACTGCCGCCGCCGG
Source organism: Serilophus lunatus (assembly GCA_013399895.1). Taxonomy (NCBI): domain Eukaryota; kingdom Metazoa; phylum Chordata; class Aves; order Passeriformes; family Eurylaimidae; genus Serilophus; species Serilophus lunatus. The sequence goes on along the minus strand of VXBA01002097.1, from coordinate 106,810 downwards.
CCCTGGCCCTGTTCCACGCCCCGATCTCAGCTCCCCCCCTTCCCCAGCAGTTTTAAGGGAAACGGAATTTTACTAAACAGGTGAGTGGGGTTTCTTACATTCTTCCCCCTCCAAAGCCCTTTTCAAATGGCGACATATGTAAACTACTAAATTGATGATTTCTTCTTTGAAAGTTATTATTTATTACCCCTTCCGTGTATTATTTCTTTATCTTTTTGATTTGCCAAGTCAAAATTGCTTCGTTTTTGCGAAAGCCAGCTTTTAACATAGGCTGGTTTGTTGGTATCATTGAATAAAGGACATTAAATGATTACTGCAGTTGTAGGGAGTTATGCAGTATAGTTTCAACCTTTAGTGAGTAAGATTTAAATGTATGCAAAATTTTTCTCCTGAAATCTTTTACTAGCTTAGTCAGCTAGCCCAGAAGTATATAGAAAATAAAAGAAACTAGTTCTCTTTAAGTAGTGGAATGTTAAACTACATAACATTGTCTTTAAGAGAAAAAAGCTCAAAGGGAAATATGCTGTGGTTTATGTTGCCCTTGGTTCTTTGGAAATGCACTGTGGTTTATGTTGCCCTTGGTTCTTTTTTCCTTTCTGGTTTCTTATTGTTGAATGCTCAAATGGCTGTTCATTTAAAAATGCATTTAGGAACTTTTAGACTGTACAATTTTTATAGATCTCCATTAATTTTTCCCCCACAGGTTTCCTTTTCCATAGGAGCTTTTCTCCTTCTGCCCTCATCTACCAAGAAATCTCTTTTTAGAGGCAATGGAGGAGGTGACGGGGCCATGTGGAGACAGGGAAAATGGTTGCTGCAGCAAAAAAATAAACTTGGCCAGGAAGCTGGGGCTTCTGTTAACTGTATTTCAGAGGCAGCTGGGCTGGGTGAGTTCCCAGGGTGCTGGTTGCAGAAGTGGGAGGCAGCTCCTTGGGTTCAGTAGTGCTGCCACCTCCTTATGCTGCTGCCACCCATGTGCATTTGCCTCCTTACGGTGCTGCGTCCTTCCTGCCAGCCTCTGCCTGGGCTGCACTGGGATGTGGTAGGAGGGAGCAGTGGAGTAAGGGAAGGGGCAGGGCTATGGCCCTACAGCTACATAAAAGCAAGAGATCCACCGCCTATTTGTTTCTTGCTAAGCAGACATAAGCGGTTCTGTGTGTGGATGTGAAGGGTCTGAACCAACATGTCTCATATCTTCATAAGATGAGTTGAGAGACTTGTCACTAGAAAAACTCAGACCAGATCTTCTGGCTACAGAGTCAGAAGAGTATGAGCGGGGCCAGCCCTTTCCTGTTTGCAAAACAGGTATTTCCCTTATTGAGCTTATTGAAGGTGGATTTACCTATTTTGCAGAGAAAAGTCCCTAATCTCCTTCTGGAATTGTTGTCAGAGCATTTCCTCATTACACAGAGGTACCTTAGAATAACTCTTAATCATGTTCAGCTCTCAGGATGGGCTCTGTGCTGCTTTGTCAGATTAAGGGCTAACAAGATGATCGCTTTTTCCCTGAGGAGCTCATTGGGCTGCTTACTGAGTCTGACACTGCCACTTCACTTGATATCCTTAAGGAAGCCTCTGAATTGCTGTCTGGATTCATCTTTGGTTTCCTGGGCCAGCAGGCGTAGGGATGGAGATTGGATTCAGTTCTTTGGCTGCTGCTGCTATGACTACAGCAAGGTCAGTGACGGTCTGATAGGCACGGTGGCTGCTCATGCTGCTCTGGCCCTGCTGAAAATGTGTGATTTCATTGGGCAAACAGGTACTGTAACTGGTTCAGTTCCCCTTCTTGCTGGTGATCTCAGTTATTCATTTTAGTAAAGTGTTTGGACCCATATGAATTCATGGAAAAGAAATGCCTCTGGGAAGGAAGCCCCCTGCAGCAGCCCTGGCTGATAGGGGTGGTCCTGACCTTGGAGCCGCTCTCTGGAACTCTGGTGGGCAGCTGAACATGGGGCAGCTCTGTGCTCTGGCAGCAAGAGTGGCCAGTAGCCTCCCGGGCTACAAAAACAGTGGCATGAGTGATAGTTTGCAAGAGTCTTCCCTTATTGAGCACTCATTAGACCTTGTCTCACTACTCAGTTTTGGTTCCCCCAAAAGAAAGCCACAAACTGGATTGTGTTCAGCAGAAGGCCCCCATGACATTCAAGATTTGAAAATTTACCCTGCAAGTAGAGCCTGAGGGACTAGAACTTGTTCACTGCCTAGTGGAAAGAAGGCTTTTGGAGGGACCTAACAACAGCTTACTGGTACTTTCGTCGTGGTTAATGAGAAGATGGAAACAGGCACTTTGGGAGACAATGAGCATAAGCTAAGTGGGGAGGTACTGACTGGACATAAGGAAAACCTTTTTATCACGATAAGACTGTCCAGGGCAGTTATACTTTCTGTCCTTGGAGTTCAACAAGACTCAACAGGATAAAACTTTGAGCAACATGGTCAGAGCTCAGAAGTGACTGATTTGAGCAGGGGGGCTGCTCTAGAGAACTTCTCTCTCCTGATGTCTTTGCCTGACTAAAATAACCTTGCCTTTGCTGGTGAAAAAAAGTGAACAAAAGAAGATGAAGAGAGGAACTGTCCCATTTTTTTGTATAGACCACCAGATATGGCCTTCACACAGTATTGCTATTGCTTGTGGTTTGTCCTATGCTGTTAGACTGCCAGACCAATGCATTCCTGAGGGATTAACCCTGTGGCTGGTTTTGTGAAAGTCTATTTCTCAGAGGATTATTGACAATCGAGAGGAAACCAGGCTCTAATGGCCTAATATAAAACATAACGTTTTTTTTTACTTGTATCCAGTATCAGTTCTGCAACCTTTGAGTCAAGCAGCATGTTCGTAAGAGGCTGGTTGTTCTCATGCCCAGGACTGATCAACTCTGGCTTTGCCACAAAGAATTTGGTGGTTTTTCTGTGCAAGAATGTGCCTCCAAGTCAGGCTATGCTTTTGTTCTATTATTTTATTGCCTGACTGTGCTGCATTCTATTCGTTATATGAAATGTTTTTGTTCTCCAATTCTTTCTTTTGCATGCCTGTGGCTCAAATACATACCTTCTACCTGATCAAATACTTCTTAGCAGTTGCTTTAATGCTTGTGGGTCATGGAACATTAGGCACCAAATAGGGATTGTCTTTAATAGTGCAGAATGAATGGTGCTCCTGCTGCAAGGCCTCACTTATCACTGTCATAAAAGAAGGAAAACAATATAGCATGGTGGGCACTGTTTTTTGCTGCTTAAGGAAATCAGCAAGGCATTTGAAAAGATCCTTGCAGCTTTATGGACTATGTGAAGAACTGCAGCTCTTTCTTCAGGGAAATGTAAGTACAAGGCTTTTGCACCTGTATTCTGTGAAACCTCAGTTACTACCTCTAAATGCCAGGATGAAAAAAGAAGAGGCTAGGAAAGGAGGTGGCTTTATTTTTTACAAAATAAGTATATAAAATGTCTATGGTCAGAAACCTTTTAGTTTTGACCAAAGAAGAGCTCATCATATGTAGATTGCAGTCCTGAAATTCAGAAAGCAGAGTAATAGATAAAATTTATTTGTGGGGATTTTAATGTAGTAACATTTTTCAACAATCTTAGGAAAGAGCTTATGCCATCACATGGATTTGCAGTAGGGGATGCAGAGTTTATTTGCTCATGTTCCAGACGTCTAGCCTGTAGACAGCGTTTTCTAATTTTAACAATAAACATACACAGCAGATGGAAAAAAATTATAATTAACTCATAAACTACCAGCAATACCTAGGTACGAACTGTAGCAGTGTTTCCTTCAGATTGCTTTCACACTGTTTGAAATTAAGTCAATTTGAAAAAGGCTTTGTCAATGCACTTCATATTAAATGCAACTGGCTTTGCATATTTACATTTTTTCTTTAAGAAAATTAAATTTAAATTAAAATTAAAGACAAACTAGTCTGTTCCTTTAACTTGGGAAAACCTAGGTTTCATTATATAAACCAGTAATGAGATACCCTTATCTCAGCAAAAATACTATTTTGAAAAAAAAAGAAATTTCTGTAGTGAAAAGGATTGTTGGAATTGTTGCTTGCTTTGTCGGAAAGATTTTCTGCTGTTACTTATTGTACTTTTTTAGAATGTGTTCACATATATGCAATTTATATTTTCTACTCAGACTCTGCAAGATTTTACAATCTAAAGAGCTTATATTGGATGGTTCTATCTTCCTGAATTGTCTGTATTTGGAGTTGATGCCTTTGTAGGATCTGATTTTCAGAAGAACAGAGGTTATAGAGCTAAGCTTTAATTTATATCACAGTTCTCCAAAGCACTAGTGGTAACATGTTAAGCTTTCACCAAACTTGAGATATGAACTGTAATAAAGAATGAATCTTTTCCTATTTCTAAGGATTGTCTTTAGTGTTTGAGGTAAAGTTTGAAAATGTTGGACCATTTGAACACCGCCTAATCTTGGTGAAATTATACAATTAGAAACCTAACAAGATCTACATTGTGCTCAAAGCATTTTTAATATAAATATTTTAATATTAAGCTTTTGGAACAACAACACTGAAAAAAATTACTGAAGAAGAACTACATGTCAAAACATCATCAATAACGTACAAGACAGAGTAGAGAGAAATTTTTAATTAAACCATTTTTAGTTGGAAAACATTGATAGGACTCAAACTGCTTGTAGGAGATCCTATTTGATTAGTTTCCTGGTTTAAAATAGTGAAATGTGAAATTTAAAAATGTGAAAACAACCCATTTTGCCAATTTACAAATGAAGATTTTAGTTTTTCTTAATTGACAAAAATTGTTTGGAAAAAATGTATTTATTTTATAGTAATATTAGCAATGGAATGAGACTTTTAAGAGGGAAGTATCTTGCTAAAGTATGTCTTCCATTGACATTTTCAAGTTGCAAAACATTTGAGAATTTAGTCCTTTTTTTTCTCAGTGGAAAAGCTGTTGAAATCATGAATATTTTTGTGTGCTAAGAAGTTAATTTCCCATTGAGATCTGTTACAGTATATGAAAAGGGATAGCATGTAGCTACTCTAAGAAATCCACTGAGTAGATAAAGCAAGGTTGAAGCTGACGATGTGTAACAACAAAGGAAAACGTCTGGTGGTGATTTGCTCAGAGGTGAGCTGATGAAAGATCTTTGCCATTGTTTTCTTCCTTCGAGTGGTGTTGATGCTCAGCACGCCAGAGCCACCAGGGCAGGGTGGTGCAAAGAGTTTGTGGGGCCTCGGGGAGAACATAAGTGGAAGACATGAAGAGACCTATGCATTTAGAGCAGGGGTCCTCAAACTACGGCCCACGGGCTGGATACGGCCCGCCAGGGTCCTCAGTCCGGCCCGCCGGGATTTACAGACCCCCCGCCTCTGTCCTGCCTGCCGTCTGCTCTCGGACGGGAACAGCCCCCGTCCCTCCGCAGTCCCACGGGCGGCTCTCTGCGGGGCCAGGGCAGGCCTGGCCCCCGGGCTGCCCCGCGCTACGGCTGGCAGTGACAAATACGGAACCTAACACTGACCATCTCATTAGCCAAAAGCAGGCCCACAGTTCACATTGAAATATTATTTGTTTTTGTTTATTACAATTGTTCTTCATTTTAAATATTGCATTCTTTTTCCTGTTTTTTTGTGCACTGCTACAAATAAAATACGTGCAGTGTGCATAGGAATTAATTTTTTTCCAAACTATAGTCCGGCCCCTGGCAGTGTCTGAGGGACAGTGAACCGGCCCCCTGTTTAAAAAGTTTGATTTAGAGTATCAGCAAGAGAATCTGGAAAGGGAACGGTGCCCTGGAGCTCTTGAAGTGCACAGGTTCCAGGGCCTTCCTTTCACCAGTGAGGGAATCTGGCGTTGTTTAGCCTGGAGAAGAAGGGGCTTAGGGGAGAGACCTTATTGCTGTCTACAACTATCTTAAGGGAGTTTGTAGGCTGATCTCTTCTCTCAGGCCCTTAGTGAAGGATGAGGGGACACAGTCTTAGCCTGCGTCTGTTTTTCACAAAGAGAGTGATTTTCCATTGGAATGGACTGCTCAGGGAGGTGGTGGGGCCACCGTCCCTGGATGTGTTTAAGGAAAGGCAGGATGGCATACTTAATGACATGGTTTAGATGATGGAATGGTGTTGGTAGGTTGATAAGTTAGGTAATAGATTGGACTTGATGATGTCTATGGTGTTTTCCAACCTCGTTAATTCTGTGTAAAGCACATGAACAGGAATCCATGAACTGCTCCAGAAAGACCATGTCTGAGTCCACTGCCTTCAAAGGATTTTCCAAATGATGTCCTGGCATTCAGTGGCAAGCGGTTTGACCAGAGAATAGCTCTTCTAGGGAATTAAAAGTACTTTACTAGAAGAGGAGAACACAAAACAAGAACTTGTGATAAATAAATGTAATCGTGGGGATAGGAAGGGGCAAATAGAAATGCAAAAAGTTAGAAATCACCAAGAGTTGAAAAATGATAAACATATTACAGCTAGAGTAGAATGCTCTAGACCTACACGTACAGAATAATAGAACATAAGAACCAAAAGAAGTCTAATCCAAACCTCATCTCCAGTGCAAAGTTGCTGCCCAACTGTGCATACTTAAATCATTTACACTACTGTATTTCTGGTTAGATCTCATGAGAAACATTCAGTATCATTTTAGTAAGTATCCTTTTGCCTCAGTGATCTTTCTCCTTGGGGAGGCACAAAATAACTAGCTTCAGACACTGATTTTTGCTTGTCTTGCAGCAGCCTCCCAAATTATCTCTCCAAATGAAATTGAAATTAACCCAAGCAGATATCAAATTCATTAGCTGAAAATTTTGAGAAAGAATCCTTGTTCAATGTAATACCTAGAGGATTTAAACGATATAAATGATCTGAGTGAATAACTGAGAGAGCAAAGAGGATTATAATAACATAACAGAAGTGTAAGAGCATAAACTGTTTAGAAAGAATTCTGCTTAGGCAGAATATTACTGTTTGTTGCAAGAGAAGAACTTCTTTCTGCTTTTTATTTTCTTTTGAGTATTTTCGTTGTCTGGATTTGATCTTCGGCAAGTGAATTAACATAGCCTTAATAAAGAAATAGGAAACAGTATAAAGTTGCATTGTTATATATGCCGGAGAGATGGATCAATGGTTATTACAATTTCCAGATTAATTTGCATTCTTTTTCTGACTTAGTCTTTAGAGGAACAACAGATTAGCCCTGTGAACAATTCACAGTGAATAATTTATTTGGCAAACGACTTATGACTTAGAATAATTTGTTTCCCTAAATTAATTCACAGGATGTTGTACAGGGCTTTTAGATGAACAATTTTCATTCTATAGATTATTCATAATTGGTTATGTGATTTCCATAATTACATGAATTTGTATATTCAAAACAAGACAGTCAGAGCTCAGTCTCTTTACCCTGCTATTGGATGCCCTACTACAGCAGAAGTTTAGCAAAACTGGAAATCTGGAAGAATCAAGAGGAATTCTGCAATTTGGGGCTAAATGACACAATTTTGATTGACTTCTTGCTATTCCAATTATGTATTTTTGCTAGCAAACATTACTTTCTTTCAATTTATGTCTGGTTAGCCTGGGCTATTGCAACTTTGGAACAATCTGTGTGATGTATTTGTTGTTTATTTGCAGATGGTTTAAGTAACATGTCTACTGCCAGCATTGAACAGCTTTTTCAGTAGTTTCAACAGCTGCTTGTAGGGAGTGAAGCAGCAGGAGAATAATGGACAGCTTTTGAAAGAGGAGCACACAGAACAGTTGTAAGACTGTTAGATGAGTTTTATTCAAGACAAAACACATATCTGGAGGCAAGCATGGACTGGTGGTCGACAATAATGGTCTAGATCTGCTATGATTAGCAGTGGCTTCCAAATTTGAGAGTAACAGACTACTCTGAGATTTAGGGACCTCAGTGTGAATCCAGATACTACTAAGAGTGCCTTCAAACTACTTAGTACTATGTGCTAACTCTATCCAGAATTTCTACCGTCTCTAGGTAACAGTTAAAATAAAGATAGATTGACTATTTAAGCTCCTGGCATAGATATATGTATGCTGAAAGAGAACCCAGTACTCAGGTACTGGCTCAGGCATTTGTAGATTTGATAATGTGGCATTGCAGAATTATAGTAGCTGCTGATAAAATTCGTATGTGGAGTTGTATCTGCCTTAGATATCTGAGTTTATTAACAGAAAGAAATAATTTTCCAATGAGCTACAAAGTCCAGCTGATGACAGCAGAAGAGTGAGTGGTANTTTTTTTTTTTTTTCTTATGGAATTCAGTTCCTTGCTTAGTGTGGATACTAAAGCCGTGCAATTATCACTGCTGCTCTGGGAGACTTAGTTGACCTTTCACTCTACTAACGAGGGCCTTTCTTGTTACACTGTTGGATTGAGGAAGAGAGTTGTTTAGCTGTTATTTGTATCCTGAGCAACTGTGCACTTTGGAGACTGTAAGGGAAATGGTGATGTCTCAACAAAGAGAGAGTTTGCTGAACAGTATTTCCTGGAATTATGGCTCTCTGTTGTTTACTGCAAAATATCTAGCAGTGCAAAGAAAGCTTTACTGTGTTTTGAGAAATAGTATCTGGGGACTTTCCAAGATTTACAAGCGGACAGTGAGAAACTGATGAAAAATCGCCATCTCCAGGGGTATCTCAGTAGACATATTTTGTATTCCTATTTTGAAAGAAAATAAGATGTTTATAAAAAAATTAGAGTACAGCTCAAATTATTGAAAAATTCATGAATTTGTTCATGAGTGCTTCATGTCCTATACCATAATCTTACAATTCACATACATAAATGCAGTTGTCTTACATTATCAGTAGCTGCCATGCCTTGATGTCACCTAAACATGATTGCAATGTGCTATAGAGCTGAATCTTGATTCGCTTTCATTTATTTCCTATCAATCCTAGTCCCAATACTAATGCAGTCAAGACTAGGTCATAAATAAAGTGGAGTCTGCAGGGTTATAATGAAATTAACTATGAAAACCATTACTACATTTAAAATTAGATCTTGTGATCAACTGAAGCAAATATTCCACGAATTGATAGATAAAGACCGTGTCAAGTATTAGTGTGTGCTTTAGGACAGAATTAACCAAAAAAATTCTTAAGGAAAGTTCAAATATTTTTTTCATAAAGTGAAATTTATGAAGTGTTTCTTCCTCTGATGTTATATACAACATGATGATTTAAAGCCTAAAGGATTTTCTCCCTAAATCACCTATTCAAATCGGTATGATGGAAACATATTTAAAGTTTGGATCTTACTTTTCATGCAAACTTTTAAATGCTTTTCCAGGGAAGTATCTTATTAGTCCCTTTAGACATTTGAATATACTGATCTGCAAGTAAATAAGAATCATCATCTTACCTTTCTCCTTTAAAAGGATTAATTATACCTATGTAGGCTTTAAAAAAGAAATGAAGATGATCATAATACATTGCACAGTTTGGGATAAGAGCTCATCTTTCTACTTAAAACTTTGTTTATTTTTAGAATGTTTTGGATAATTTCTTTTACTTTATTTTTGAATATTAAATGAAAAAAAAAACACTCAAAAGGGGGGTTATATACCTTTACATGTTTTTGAATAGAAATTATTTAATATAGGACAATATTTTCCTTTGGGGATTTTTATGACACTTTTTGCAGATTTTATGGAAGTTTAATGAGATTGTCATTCTTTACATTCAAATTTAAACCAGAAGTAAAAACAAAAATACTTTATTGTCTTAGAAACCTATGAAAATGGACTACGTTATAATAGGAAGAAAAAAATTGTGACAAGAGAGCTACAACTTAAACAAAAAATACCTACTAATAAGTTTGAAACTAGCAGTCCCACACTCAGAGACAGAACAGAATTTACAGACCTGAAGACTTTTCAGCTAGCAAGAAGGAGCTGCCATAGCATCTGTGCTTGACCATTCCTGGAAAAGCTGGATATCCACGATGCATTTAAGCGGGATGTTACTGATTTGGGGCTGTTGCTTGGATGGGTCTGCACAGGTTACTGTTTATATTTTGGAAAATTCTCTGCGTTCAGCAGTGCAGGACCTGAAAACAGTGCTAGCACAAAGCAGAAGACTGAACTGTCACCATAAAATTTCCTTGCATCTATGACAAAACTTACCTCCTTTAGCTTCCTCATCTCTGAGACCCTGTCCCCCATCCTTGCTCCTCTGTGCTTCAGTGTAGTCTAGCGTTGTCTCTTTGGATATTTGAGAATTTCTCTTCTTTTCATTCCTTGTTTGTTTTTCTTTTCTTCAAACTGGTCAGATACTGGGAGTTCAGGTGCCATGTTAGTAGGTCTGGCTTATTTTGCTGAAGTTCTTGTGGAAACAAGAGAAACAGGAGGAAAGCAGATCTCCTTCCTATTCTGTTCCATGTAATTAAAATTTTTTTCCACTTTCAAATTTTTTTTTGAGTGCACACCCTCGGTTTCCACTGTCTACATAATTTTGAACATCACTTATGCAAATTGCTACATTTTTTTTCTCAACTAAGGTACCCTGAAATGCATGTTTAATTTTTATATTGAGAACACTGAGCAGTTACAGTAATTGGTGGTTTGGGGAATTTGGTTTATATTTTGGAAAATGTATATCTGATCCCTGTGGTATGAAAGCAGTAGAGAAGGCACATCCCTAGAAAAGAAAAGTGAACCTTGAACAGTGATGTCATTAAAAAGAACAACTTGCCTTTGTAACTGGAAAGACTGTTCTGGACTGAGTGACAAGTTTGCCATGTAGTGGTTCAAGCACAACAGAATAATTTCTGTTAGAATTCCTGAATTTACTGTGATGAAACTGTCTTGCTAAAGTTAGCCATTTGCCTCATCATGGAAACTGCAAGAGAGCAAGCTGACTGAGCTCACTTTGTTTATTGATTAGCACTATAAAGGCTGTGACTAAGGAGAGACATAAGTTGTACTTCCAATTCATTTTTCCTTTGTGATGCTTCAGTGACTGAAACAGAGAAATCTCTGCATTGAGTTTTACAAATTGTATTTATATCTTGTTAATAAAATGTAGTGTTACAGTTTCCAACAGTCTTCAGCTTCTTCTCTGAAAAGTAAAAGCACAAAGAAGTAAAACATTCACAATTCATCCATATTTGATATCTGCTTGACAGTCTTGAAATGGTAAGTATAAAAGCCCAAGATCATCTGGCTAGTGCAAAATGGAAAAAACCAAACAAGTTTGGAAAACTCTGGAAGAATAATGATCATAGAAAATTCAGCTAAATCTCTTGATATAAGTCCTTTAGTATTGTGGCATCTGTGTTCATATTGTGCTAGCATATTCTTTTAAAAATTGCACTGAATTAAAGGAAGATAAGCAGTAAACAGCCTGAAGGTAGGCATTGCTAGTTTTAGAACATAGGTAACTTAGCTAAAGATAAAACTTGTAAGCTCATCTGTGTTCTTAGGTCATAGTTTGGTACTTCATAAAAAAGTCACTCCCCTGAAGTACTTTTTGAAGTTTTTAATTGAATAGAACCACTGACATACTTAAAGTTAACCTCCTTGCCAGAAGGCCACTGTGTCACAATGCACAAAACTGTAACAGAAGATCATTCTGAGGCAGCAAACAAAAAGAAAACAAAATATAGTTTATCATAAATATATGTATTTTTACGGAAAAATAATTTGGTCAAAATCAGAAAATTCAAATTCACAAATAAATTTGCTTTCATCAAAACAACAAAGTATTCAAAAATTACTTCTCGTTTGCATTCTGAAGACAGGTTTATAGGAAGGTTGTACATCAAAGCTAGTGACAAATTAAGCTGCAGTGAGACATGAGGGAAGGTCTTCTCTTTGACTAATAAATGGTTAAATGTTAGGAAAAAATTATATATTTTTTTTCTGTAGTAAAAGATCATTGGTGGAGTCCAGAAGAATCTGTGATAAGCCTGTTCAAGATGTTCATAAATGATCTGGAAAAAGAGGTGAATAAGGAGATGACGAAATGCATTGATACTAATCTATTCAGTGAAGTGAAAATGGAAATTAACTGTCAAGAGTTGCAAAAGATTTCACAATACAGAGGGATGGTGTGATAAAGTATCAGATGAAATTCAGTGTTGATAGTGATGAACATTGGGAAGAAAAGCTAACTTTGCATAGATAGTGATGTATGAATGATTATTTCCACTCAAGATAGAAATCTTGGAATTATAATAGGTAATTTTATGCTAAAGTCAGCTCAGTGCTTAGAAATAGCCAATGATTCAACAGCGCACAAGCACATAAAATGAAAAGAATTTCTGGAGAGGAATAGAGAGCAAAGCAGGCAACATCATTATGGCATTGTACAAATCTCTGGTCCGTCTTCATCCTTGAGAATTAATATACTTCTAAGGTTCTAGTCCTGAAAACCGTACAGTAGAATTAGAAAAGAAAAAGAAGATACGGTTCATGAAATGTGCGTGTGATGACCTCTTTAAATGAAGAGTGACTTTCTATGCCAGTGTACTTCAACCTGAAAAAGAGGCATTTGACCAGCTCTGTGTTGAAGTTTTCTATGGGTAAGGAAAGATTTATAATGGCATTACCATTATGTGCTTTATTTTATACTGTTCCTTAGGTATCATTATTCGCTGTTGCCAAAGATAGGATATTGAGTTATAGGACATATATATATAATTTGACATACATACTACTTCTTCTTTTATGTCTTGTTCCTATGGAGAGAGACACAAGATGTACTATTTTCTTGGGATTCCATGTTCACTTGTCAACTAAGAATGGACTAGAATTTCTGGAATGAAAAAGGGTATAGGTCTTTCTGTCTGTCAGTCTACGTGACTGCACAAGTACAATGTGATAATAGCACTAGGATACTAGGAACTGAAACCCAAAGGAGTCCGCATATAATTTTATATTTTGCTTAACTTCTGGAAGAGAGTTTGAAATCATCGAATTATTTAGATAGGAAAAGACCTCTAAGACGATCAAGGCCAACCATTAACTCAGCACTACCATGTCCATCACTAAAGCACATCCCTAAGTGCCACATCTACACTTCCGTTTTATTTGCCCATCACTTCATTGTAGCATATGAATAGCTTCAATTTGACCAGTTCATCGTTGCATTTTCAATTTGCAATTTGCACTTGAGATTTCCATTCAATTAGAAGATTCAAGATAAATTAATGTTGCAGAGCTTGAGTTAGGAAGAGACACACCACTTAATTTTTTGCAAGTGCACAGCAGTCTAGTTTAGTGTTGGTAAAGAGTTACATTAAATGAGCAACACTGTGTTCAATTTGTATAAATTTTTAGAGAAAAGTGGCTGTCATTGAAAATCGATGACCTAAGAAAATGATGAATTTAGCTGATTAGAGATTTCTGAAAAAGTTGTTTGCAGTGCAATCTGATTATTGTTGCATACAGATATACACACACTCATTTGGAAATAAACTGTTTTGTAGTAAGTTCTTCTTGTTTTAGAATAAGAAAATCCACATGTGGTATTAATAGCTTGTAAATAAACACATTTTCCTAGTTAATGTTTGTTTCTGTCTTTTAGATTAACTATTAAATAATCCACTTCTTTTGAGTACCAGCAATACAGTGATACTCCCTATGACTAACTCCTTGTGTATATCTTCCATGTTTGACTCCTCAGCATTTCAAGTCTGAACCTCTAATTTAGAAATTAAAATGCCTAACTTTGGATTTTATTGGTATAAATGGAGAGTAGATAATGAGAAAGATGTGCACTGGCAGTATAGAAAGTAAATAGAAATAGACATGATGAGGGTGGGTGGGTGCATTAAGTCAAATAAGGTATTTCTGTTAAAATAAATCACAGATTTTCATGGAGGATGCCATGGCATGCTTAAGTAGGAAAAGGTGTATTATACTGTGTTGTTGAACACCTGGCCCAAATGCTGAAAGTGAATTCCATAGCCTGAAGAAATACTGGATGAAAAGCGTCTTTCCCATTGCTTGTTGTCAAGTTTCTATGTTACAATTTCACACAGATGCCTGCAGTTCTTGTACTGAAAAACATAGTAAATGAAGTTTCCCCAGATGAATAATAAGAGATCAGAGCAGAAAGCGCAGTAACACTTAGAGATTTCATTTGCCTCCAAATATGTAGAACAAAAGAAATCTAAAGACTTCCAGCATAACTTTTAACACTAAAAAGGCAGATTGTTAGAAAGATCAAGTGTAAACAAACTAATTGAAGGTAGCAGCAACAAGAATAAAAATGCTTGCAGGTAACCTTGATACATTTAAATAAACTATATGTCAATTAGAGAATACTTCCAAAATACTGAGAACATGTTAAATAGCGATCAGAGAGAAATTGTTAGAACTCACAAATCCACGTGTCAATTGAGGAAATAAATGCAAACTTGAAAGTTTAAATGTAAAATTGAAATGAAACGACAAATTTTGAGGGACAAGTTGCTAAGGGAAACCTACAAACTACATACCTCTCCCCCACAACTGTAATTGAGAAATTTGCAAAAGAATGTCAAAGATAGGGAGATAATTGAAGCCAAGGAGTATAATATGGCTGTTTTGGAGAAATTCTGATTTACTTGCATGCATTTATGTACTCTGCAGAGAAGGTTAGGAAAATACCTTCTTCAGACTCGTTGTTTATGGATGATAAATCTGAGGCACTGTCTCAAAGTGTCAGTAAAAGACATTTTTTAGCAATAAAATTAATAATACCAGATCACCATTGTCTAATAGCTTTCATCCAAATGTTCTAAGGAACTTAAAGTTGCTGGACTGCTAAAATTAGTAATAAGTAACCTACAATTTTGAGTGAGTAGGAAGTGAAAATATGATACCAGTGTTTAAAATGGGGTCTCAGAATGAGAATTACATACCAAGAAAGCTGACATTTGCATTAAACAATTTAGTGAACATTATTATAAAGAGTGGAATTAGTGGACACGTAGATGTATAGAAACAATAAGCACCAATATGGCTTGGAAACTAGAAGGATGTCATGAGTCAGAAATCTAGAGTTCTTATAATGTGCCAGTAAACATGGGACAAGGATGATCCAGATGATACAATGTAATTAGACCTGTGAAAGACATTATAACAAATTCCTTCAACAAAACCCCATATTGACCCTTTATTAAAAGATTGCTGGATAGAAATCTATGTTTTTTTCTTATAATGGAATGTGCTGAGCCTAGGCTGTTCAACATATTCATAAATTTGAATTTCCCAGACTCAAAAATTATTGCGAAAATGAGATGAGCATTGTAGTTACAAAGTTTGCAGACAAAGTAATATCTAGTATTTAAAACAGTCTGTGATGACATTCTGATGGTACAATAATGAGTTACTGGCTAATAAAATAGCAAATGAAATTCAATGTCAATAAATACCAAGTGATGCATGCAGATGAAATGGTCTTAACTACACATACAGAATAATGACCACAAAATTGCCATGGTTTTTATCATTTAACAATAGTAGAATCACAGCAAATATTTCAAACAGAATGTCACTTCAGTGCTTAACGCTTAATAGGAGAAGTAGATGTTGAAAATTTAAAGGTAAGTCTTTGAAAACAAGCATCATAACTTCATTAAACTGATACGATTACATGTTGCACAGCTCGTTTGAATACTGTATGAAGGATTAACTCATTCTATCACAGAAAGGTGTAAAAGAACCAGAAAGGGTACAGGGAATTTAACCAAATATGAGCCAGAGGCATGGAGAACCTGTTCTATTAGAAAAAGACAGTGTCATTTAGGACTCTTTCCCTTGTAAAATAGAGAGCTGTGATGAAATGTGGAAATATGTACAAAATCATAAATGATCATTCTTTGTTGTTACACTACAACTAAGTAGTACCATCATAAATTAGGAGTTTAAGATGAAGAAATGGAAGTGCTTTTTCTTACAACTGATATGTAAATTGTAAAAATCACTATTATAGGATATTTTAAAAGGCAAAAACAGAGATAGTCTCTGAAAGTGATGAAATGAAATTATGGAATAAGACATTTATAGTTATTATTTTAATGGTCTTGGTTCAGCATAAGATTCAGTTAATTCCTCCACTGCTGGTTGCTGTGTGAGAGAAACGTGCTGTTTGAATTCTGTTCTCTTGATGATTTTTATAAGACAGAGGCCAGACTGAACAGTTCTAAAGTTGACTTGCCACAAAGTTCACAAATGAACATGGAAGACCTCATTATCAACAGCTTTTTGCACTCTTCCTCATGCAGTCATCAGCACTTATGCAAAGAACATCTAATATAGTACCACTATTCTTTGGTAGTGTAGCGGTAGTGTTTGGTAGTGTTGGTAACATTGGGATGTTTTAATTACTGCTGAGCAGTACTTACACAGCATCAAGGGTTTGAGTCTCTCATACTGCCTAGGCAGCTAGTTGACTGGGAGTGTGCAAGAAGCTGTGATGGGACTCATCCAGGACAGCAGACCAAAGGGATATCCCAGACCATATGGCATTGTGTTCAACTATAAAAGCTGGGGAAAAGAAGAAGCAAGGGATAATGTTTTTATTTCCAAGTCACTGTTATGTGTGATGGAGCCCTGCTTTCCTGGAGATGTCTGAACACCCATGGGAAGTGGTGAATTAGTTCCTTGTTTTGATTTGTTTGAGTGTGCAGCTTTTCCTTTACCTGTTAAATTGCCTTTATCTCAGCCCATGAGTTTTCTCCCTGTTAGCCTTCTGCCTCCTATCTGTCATTCTGGGGGTAGTGAGTGAGTGGCTGTGTGGTGCTGAGGTGCTCACTGGGATAAAGCCATCACAGGCAATTTTATAGTACAGACGCACATGTAATCATGATTCCAAAGAGCACTCTTGAATCCAGTACCTTCTATGTGATTATTCATGTTTTTAGACACACTTTTCAATGCATAGGAATCCCTTCAATAATGGCTATTTTTAGCATTGTGCAAATTGTTTTTTAACAATTCACTATACTGAAGAGCAAACAAATTCATTTCAGTCAAAAATATCTGACAGTATAGTATGGCTTCAGACTGAGCACGCAATTTAAAATTTTACTCCAGCTAAAAGTGTGTACATAATGCAAGGCTTTCTTGCCCATTGCAGAGATATCATGTATGTATTGTTTACTTTTAGACTAATATTAATACCTAATTATGTGTGAGGCAGTGACAAAGCTGGGTAATTACATTGAAAGGACAATGTAATTATCCAGACTCAGCCCTCTTCTCCCTTTGAGGAAAGGAATGGAATAGAAAAATTGTAAAGTTTATAGGCTGACAGCTGTACTTTATCTGCAAGGAATTCCCTATAATGTTTACCAAGGGACTTGGCCTTCAGTCTCCTTTTTTCAATGTTGAGATACTTAATCTCCTACTAAGTGAAGTAACAGGAGCAATCCAGCTGCACTGGCATGGAGCTGTATTTAGACTGGTTACTCCATTACATACAACGCACAGGTCTATCACAAGTAACAGGATTGCTAGTTTCAGAGATATAAGTGAGACAATAGGCAAGGTAATTACCTTTTCTTGAGCGCTCTTTCAGCAGAGCTAGGTTGTCACTATCTTCCTTTTTAATTAGAGGAATCATTACCAATATACAGACTTGGAAACAAATAGCATTTAAAAGGGAAAGATTATGTTTAGAACCAATTTGTTTTAAATAAAGTATTCCATTCTTTTATCCTTATATATTTCCAAAACATGGGCATTCTGGAGCATTCCTGGAAAGATATCTAACCATGTTGGAGGAATGCTTCAGATCTCCACCCCTATGTGGAGTTTTGTCTGTTAGAAGTCAAATTTTCTGTTTGTATCTATGTGCAGATAGTTAAAACAATTTGAATAGGAGTTTTAGAAAAAAGATTGCATGGAAGAGACTTCCATGAATCTTATTTATAATTTCCCTTTTTGCCCTGTCAAAACATGCACTTCTTTACCAGAAGGAATGGCTTTAAACTGACAAAGCACCAGTTTAGGTCGGATATTAGGAAGACATTCTTTGCTCTGAGGGTGATGAGGCTCGGGAAAATGTTGCTCAGAGAAGTGTTGGGTGCCCTACCTCTGGGTACATCCAGCCAGGCTGGATGGGGCTTGGAGTAAAGTGGTCTAGACTGTAGCAGGGGTGTTGGTACTAGGTGACTTTAGAAGGTCCCTTCCAACACAAACCATTCTATAATTCTATGAACTGTTTTTTCCTAATAATAATTTCAGAATCAAATTTCCAATTCATACACCCTGGTGAAAAAAATTGTTTAATTTCACACCTGAAATCTAAGTGAAATAAAACCTGCATCTGCATCTGTCAGTGTTGCAAATGATCATAAAATAACTATGAACCAGGACTGATTTCCATGCTGGTGTGATTTTTCATTACTTCCATCACTAAGAGGGAAGATTAATTAATTAAATACTGTTCTTGAAAAAAACAGTATTGTTTATAGTAGAAAATAGATAATATAACTTGACATGTTTTTAAATCTGACCTGAAAATTGGGAAGAATTTTTCAATGCATTTTTCTTGTTGGTTTAGGTTTGGGTATATATTCCTGGAAGGAGTGTCTCAGTCTGTAGGACTTGCTGGTGGTGGCAACTCACTTCTCATGGATTTTGTCTCAGTAGAATCAGTGATGTGTACTAGTTTAGTGAATAAGATCCACCTTATTCTTATAGAGTAATATACATCTTTCTTCAGTATGCTGAATTTATTTGCAGAAATAAAAAAGTCAGTTTAAGAAAAGCAATGTGGAAGTGAGCAAAATTTTTCTCTGGAATGTCTAGTTTGTGTCCCAGATTATATTTTCAGCTTCTCTAGACAGATCTCCTTGAGCTGTAGGCATTTGTATTTTGATCATTATTGTGGGAAATAAAAAGAAAGTGTTACGTGTAAGATTGCCTCCATTGACAGTGTGAGAAAAGGAGAAGAGTCCTAACTGGTCTGTGTATACTTTGAGTGTCGTTCAGATGCCAGGAGAGGAAGCTGACTAGATAGAACCACATTCCTGGAGATAATGTGTTGTGTTCTCCAAGTTTTTTGATGTAGTGTTTTTGGCCTTCCAAGGGAGAGTGATCAAAATTAACTGAAATATTCAGATTTAATGGTCAGACACGGAATTATGGTTCCATTGCAGAGTTATTGTGGTACCTAAAGAACGATATTGAAAATGAGAATCAGTTTGTCCTGTGAGACCAAAATATTGTCTTATGAATTCTCAGAACTACGAACTGAAATCAGACATAATGCACAAATTTCCATGTTGTGACACATTGTGGACAGCTTTGATTTCTGTGTAACTGAAATCTAGGCAGAAGATAGAGTTTTCTTTCCTGTTCAGGCTGCACAAGTAAGGATTTCACATTTTGAACTGGAGAGGGTGTATTTTTCCTTAGTATCAACCTGTATGCATTTCTTTACACTTAATCATTTAGGTAGTGTCTCAATTACATATCAAAATCAAGGATATTTCCTTTTTTTTGGATGTTGGTTAGAGCATAGAGCTAATAACATCAGGGTCATGGTTTTAAACCCCATATGGGCCACTCACTTAAGAGTTGGATTCAACGATCCTTATTGGTCCCTTCCAACTTAGAATATTCTGTAAATATCTGTGAATGTAACTGTCAAAATTGTTTTTCTGTGAAGCTTTTAATTTTTTTATAATTTCTTGTTTGTTACAATTTTTGAGCCTTCTACAATTCCGATGTACCATTTCAGGCACTTTGGAAGGAACCAGTACAGTCATGTCACTGATTTGTTCTGCTTTTTTTTTCATAATGGCCAAATTTAGGCTTCTTAGCTTGGTGCCCAATGAATACCGTCACTGAATTTCCACTGGTTGGAAATTTTGTGTCAGTTCCCTTAATTGTAGAAGAAATCAGCCTCTGGTATTGCTCTGCAAAATGCTGATGGAACCATCACGTCGCAAATGCTGCCCTCCTCTGCTGTCCAAATGGGGCAAATATCACTTGTGCAAAAGTTTAATAATACTGTTTACATGTCAGTGGAGTTTGACATTTTAAATGATGGGCTTGTAGTGTTCTGTAGTTAATAGGTGGATAAAAGCACAGATCACTTCACTTCAAATCCTTACCTGACAGTTTTGAAAATTACAAGTATTTTCAGGCAAATTATTTCCATATCCTCTTCCCTGTGGATATTCATATGTAAAGGTGTGCTGTAGTTAAGATACCATCATTCTCTGGACATAAAGATTGTGGCCATACTCTGGCATTTGCCAGTCTCCTGATGCACAGCTCTTTACATTTATAGGACCTAATGTGTTCTGGACATTTATTGGCCATGAGGATGTTCTGTGTTTTGTATTATTTTCATATATAGCTTTCAGTTTGACAGAATATTGCTATTGTAACTGCTAGGGAAACTAACCAATAATAACAGACGCTATTACCAGGCAGTTAAATTGCAAAAGGCCAAGAATTAACTGTTTTGCTATTTCTGTGGCACACTAAGTTTTCTGCAAAAGGAAATCTGCTTTGATGAATAATTTAAATCCCAGGCCCTCTGCAAGTCTATAATCACATGCCCTACAGAGACTGGAGTACATTCTACTGTGAGCATTGTGCAAACGATTAGTGACTCCATGGTGGCAAAGCTGCTATAACAAAGTGAATTGCACTTTTAATTTGTCTTCCCATTCGACAGAGCATCTCATTATACTTACAAAATCTATTTTAAATTATACATTTTAAATTCTCCGTTGAAGGGTATTTACATAAAAAGGTGAAGATTAAATAAATTGTTTTAAGTCATATCAGCAAATCATTTTAATGAGAACATTCTTTCTTCTTGCATTTGGAGAAGAATGTACATTTTATTCCCACCATGTTTAGTTCCAGTCAGTCAAATCCAGCAATGACTGGATACAGTTTTTTACAATACAGCCTAGATGGGAAATGTGTGATAAGCCCTATTTTGTGTCATAAAATTATGCAGGCTCTTTAATAGATAACTTGTTAGCTATCTTGAGGCTGAAAAGCTCTTTATCCAAAATCTTATATAAGATGAAAACTTGGTGGTTTTTTTTTTAAGTAGTGCTGAGCTGAAAATTACTTATTGTTAATCAGATTAAATTCTGAAGGGGTATACACATAAGGTCCTTAAGCATACATTTTTAATAGCAGCATTACATTTATTTTGCTCCTTCTTTTTGCCCTATTTGCTCTTTCTTAACTACATTATTGAAATTTAGGAAGCATAATAGCTGGTCTATTGAACAGCACATCATTGTCTTCCCATAGCATAATGCATACTATTCATTCTCTCATATTACTCATTAATCCATTATATTTATTCTTTCCTAGTCTTTGTGTAAGGATGCAAGGAATCAGACTTTCACTGTACAAATTAAAAATATTTTGCAATATTCAGAGATCCCAATTAATATCAGTGACCTGTTAATTTGATGGTGCAGTTGTTGGTAGAATTTTGTGCTACTTGCACACTATCTGTTACAGCTCTTGTTGATTTCTCTGGACATTTGCTGCTGGATTTAGTACTGTGCTCGTTATGGTGCAAAAGCTGTGGATTGACAGTCTCAAAAAATATGGCAAACTCATTGAAAATAAATGATTTGTTAATAAACAATGGACATTTATATATGGCTTCTTTGTGAATAGGTTTGTATTTAAGTGAAACAATTGTGTTTAACACTTTCTCTTATAAAATAAATGGGCCAGGTCCTTTGCGGTAAGGAGAGGTTTAGGAGGCTGTTGGGAGTGCACTTAGCTTCTGGCAATTCTTTTCCTGCTGAGGGCAGTTTGTGGGCTATAGCTGTTGTAGCCTTGGCTGGGGGCTACCATGCCTGGATGGGGTGGCAGGGTCTCACTTTGCTGAGGGACAGAGCTCTGAAGTCACGTTGGGGCAGACAGGCTGTTTTTTGTTATTTGCACACAAGTTATTCTAGATTACTTCACAGTTATGAATGATTGGTGAAGCATGGAGTTTGTGTTCAGATCCAGATGTGAATTTTGGAGACTGATGGGAGATACTTGGACTTACATTTCTGATTTATATCACCTACTGCTCTTTTGCATGTTTCTTATTTGCCGAGACAATGTCTGTAAACTCTTCAAATTTAAGCCATTGTTTTAAGGCGCTCTTCATGTTGCATCACTGATAGATTTAGCTTGGCAGTTAAAATAGAATTAGTGTAAAAATTAGTCTTTATTGTTTGCCTTTCTGACTTGTATAGCTGTAAATTTCTTGTATTTAAAACTAATAGAAGGATAGATATGTAACAAAAAGGTAAATAATAAAGTCCTAAGTGGACTAAGTGGAGTCATTTAAGATCTTGTGTCACCCGGGAACTGAAGGTGTAGCCCCATTTCCACAAAAACTGGAAATGTGCTGAATTTTAGGTAAGAAAAGTTGTCCTAGTGCAGGGTTCCTGGCTAGAGTGCTCAACATCTTGCACACTTGGTCTCTAACTGCATACATACTCATGAGCTGATATTTCATATGCATACTGAACAGCAATTAGACTTCATAATGCTATGCAGGCATTTTGGAAAAGAACTCTCACTACAGCTTTAAAATCAACTTCTACCATCTGCTTAGGAAAAACAGTGAGTCATTTTTTTTGTGAACTTGGCATTTAAATATGCTAAAATACGGTAGTAGCAGGATACAATATTTACCATACCTATTAAGAACAAAAACTAAAATCCAGCTAAATAACATCAAACCTCAGACAAAGACTTGCCATCTGATTACCATGTAAAACAAAACTCTTGATTCTCATCAAACACTCTCATTGGAATAGACTTTTAATGATGAATTTTAAAGCAACAGGAAAAGCAAATTTCTTATTGCAAGTCTTTAAAAAGGTGTAAAATATGTGAGTCTGTATATTATGGGCTTTTTAAATTTAGATTATTTTCCTGGCTTTTCTTTTTAGATTTTTTGATTATTTTTAGAGGACAGCAAAAACTGTTGAAATTTTAGCAGTTCTCTCATCTTACAGAGTTTAAGGCCTGCAGAAGGTCATAGTAGACTGGGGTTCCAGTTCTTGGAATAATGAAATCACAGCTTTTGCTTGGTGAAATGTCCTTTCTGCTCTTTAAAGCAATAAGGAAAGCTAGCAAACATAGAATACCTTTTAAGGATATATCAGGACTTCAGATATTCAGGTGTTGAGGAATAGACTGACTTCTAAGTCTCATCTGGGTGATCAGTTTCTAGTCAGTGCCTTGGGGCATTCTATCAAGAATAATTTCAATGGATACCCCTGTATGGCAGAAAAATACAATGAACACAATGCTCTCAAGCAAGTACACTTCAGTAGCTGGCATAGGTGTACAGGTTGCTGCTGCTGCTTCTACCAGGAGGGGATAGTTGTCATAACCATGGGAAAAGAGGAGATCACAGCTACTTAATACACTCTCACTGGATAAGTAAAGGACCCCATTAGGGGGTTTCATCTCATCCAGCCTTAAAAAGGCAGATCTGCCTGTCCTGGCTAGCTTCAACCTTTTAATGAATGGAGGGGAACTTGCAATAGTTGGGCTGATACAGCAGCCCTCAGATACTGTGTTAAGCTGCTGTGAATCACCTCTGGAATCTCTCTTTTCCCTCCCATCAAGTCTAAGAGAGGTGTAGACATTTAGATATTTAATCTTTAAAATAATTAGAAAAAGTGACTCCCAGCTTATGTGGCTAAAACTATGTTGTCCCTCTATTAAAAGCAGGCTATGGTTGAGGCTGCAGATACCTTTCCAGCATTGTGCTTACAAACTGTTTTCAGATTCCCTTTCTGAACATTTCTTTTCTGAGTAATGTTTAATTGCTATGATTAGCAGGGCAAAAGTTACCTGTACATAGTTCAACTTGGTGACATGTCCTTAAGTGTTCTGAACCAGTTTGTCTGAAGGTGTACTTGCCAGTTCTAAGCTACTGATCCCTTCTAGTGGCGTGGCACTCAAAATCTTACGTCTCATGGGGAAAAAGGTAGAGGAATCTATTGTTAAACTTGACTTTTCTTCTAGATGTTCAGCCTTTAAAATATGCTTCTACAGTCTCTGGAGTACTACATGTGTCTGCATTTACAGGTCTGTCTTCTCTCTTATGTAAGAAATTCTGGTGTGATTCTGAAATCAAATCACTGACCTTGACTTGTGTGGGAAAAAGTGACAATCCTTGCAGTCAAAATGTTCTTCCAAATCATAGTCAAGTGTATCAGTTACTGAACTTAGTCCATTGAAAATATTTTTTTTCTTTTTTTTTTTTTAATTTATCTGTATTTTCTTATTAGCTTCAGAAATTACTTTGTTGCCCACAATCAGCAACAATTCTTATATATTAGAGATGATTTCTTCAGTGTTTTGGGGATTACTCCATGCTTAGCTCTTCAGTTTTAGCTAAGCCAAATATCTTCTAAATAAAAATAATAGCATATTTACAAACACCATTAGCCTATTTTAATGAAGACATGTTGAAAATATAGATATTCTAAAAGTGACTGCTTCCATGTTGTTGATATACTGTGAACAGATCACAGACACAAAGCCCAACTAGATCTGTAATAATCTTTAATAAAAGAGTTACTTCCAGTGAATAAATTTGCAAGTAATTTCTGGATGCTTATTTTGAATCTTCAATGGTTGTCTGCTTTGTAGGTTCTATGTAGGCTTCTGGGCTTCTCTCATCTCATGTCTTATTGCATATTTCACAAAAAAGTGACAGGCTTGTGGTCACTGGGTATGCTTTCAGTTTATACTAATACTACTCTGACACTTGACGGCACAATCAAAAGCAATGATTCCATTTCCTAAAACCAAACTTCTCTCTATTTTCTGAGAAATTATACATATAAGCATCAACTATTATGGTCCATTTGCCATACATACCCTTTTTTTTTTTTTTTTCAATGGATGGACAAAATTTGAGAATCAAATGAAGTCAAGGTATTTCCAGAAAAGTTGAAATTTGCGATTTATTTAAAATATATTGGCAGTACTTAGGTATCCTGCAGAAATTAAAGCATCGACTTGATTGTTCTCTCCTTCAAACTGTGAAAATCCAGTGTTTTGTCTCAAAATTAAATTTTGCTTGCCAAAGAAAACTATGTGTGCAGTAGAAGTTTGAACAGAAGAGTTACCAGATTTCTGCATGGCATGATTAGCAGATGTTTAGGTTACAAGATATTAACTGATATGAACAAAATACCTCTTTAATGAGGACTCTTTTAAGTCCATGAAGAAAAGTCTTATTTGCTCCATGCCCTTTTTACCCCAGCTGCTGTTATGGTAGAAGCAGAATCAGTGATTTACTCTTTTCTGGTTATAATGCCCATAAATTCTAAGTCATTCCACATTGTACCGAAGCGGCAGGTACTTTAAGGAGACAGTAGATATGCATGGCTCAGATTTCTTCTTATGAAGTGCAACCACTCATCTCACCTTCCTTTGATTACTTCTGGAAAGCATAGTTCTTTCCTCTCATACTGCTGAAAAAAGTGCTAGAGGGATAAGAAATGTAGTTCTCTCACATTTTAATATAATGACCATTATAAACTTAAATGCTTTTTGTAATCACACTGAATATTTTTCAAGAATCAGAGTTTGAAGAATCAGCATTCCACAGCACACCAGCTACATCATAGGCTCATAAATAGAGAGATGAATTATTTTTTTGAATCTTGGATTATAATGGCATTTTGATGTGCTTTTTTTTTTTCCATGAAATGTAGCTAGCTGATCCTTTTTCTGATGAACTGTGTTGTTGGCAGTTGCTTTCTACTGATTCTTCTATTGATTGAAAAATAGTACTTTGGTAATGTCAATTTGAATAATTTCTAATCATTCTGATACTTTGATTTTTGGCATGCCTTCTTGAACATGTAATTAAGGGATATTTTTCACACTATTTTTCACCTCTGTAGCTGTAACACCTTTTCTTAGTACAAGAAGTACGTGTTCACTTACTTTTAAATTGTAGCTCCAAAATTTGCTTTGTCTGTAGCCAACTAATTCATAATTTTACAGATACTCTAGAATTATGCAAACCTAAGGGGAACTGAAAATGGGATTTTACAGGGACTAGTTTAACAGGTAGTCCATTATTTAAGGTATCTTGGTCAAAAATTGGCAACTAGAACTGTACGATCATTACGGCTTATGGGAATATTTTATCTCCAGTTGCTAGAGTTTAAAGGATAATGTGCTGCTGGAGGCAGTGACCACTATTCACTCCCGGGATGATGTAGATGTAGATATAGATGTTGATATATACAGGGAAAAGGTCATAAAATGTAAGGTTCTGTGAAAACTCAAGATTGTGAGATATCACTTGATTTTTGTCACATTTTCATTTGATAAATCCTAAATAAACGTGTTTTTCTGTTTTATTGTTGCTGAAAGAATATTGGTTTTCATGCATTTTTGTGCTTGCATTGAACAAAAGAAAACATAAAATATTTGACCAAAAGAAAACATTTTATTTCTTTTACAGACAGTATAAAATAACAAAACAAAGTCTTAGTCTTCAAAAATTTGAAGAAACAGCTGTTTCTGTACAAAATTCCTATAAGAAATAGGACTTATTAAGATCTCTCTTTTTGCCTTGAGTAATTTAATTGAGCAATGAAAATGTGAATGGTTTACTCCAGGTCGTCTGTTATTTTGTGTTTTATATAAGCCATAACTATTCACACCAGTGACTGCAGTCTGATAAGTGAGACAGTCACATAGAAGGTGAAATACATATTTTTGATCTTGCAATGAATAATAAAGGTTTCTAGGGGCAGCATTAGCTAAAGAATCTGAGGGTGTTGTACGCTACTGCATACATTAGGGCATATGTTTCTGGAAGATGAAGGTATATATTCCTTCATCTACCTTCGGTGTTCTGAATGTGGATTTTCCATATTCTGGAAGACTGACTTTTGTTTCTTTAATTTGATTTATTTTTTTCCTTCTCACAGCTGCATATGTGACCTAAATGCAAATTTCTGTATAATTTTTAATCAATGAAACTGTATTTTCTCAGCAAGTGAACTATAGAACTTTCCTTCTGCTAAAAGTCAATAAATTCCATCCTTCTTCTAATTAATTTTCCAAGTTGAAAAGAAGAGTCAGTGTCTTTTTAAAGATAGTTTGAACTAAAATTCTCTTCTGGATTCCCTGCTTTTCTGATCATTATTATATATATATATACAGCTATTGGCATCACTCAAGCTAGAAGACAAAAACAAGAAGACATATTTTTATTTTTATATGGTATTTGACAAAGATAATATTTAGAGGGACAGGCCAAATTAGAAAAATAAATTATACTGAGACTCTTAACTTTTTTGTACTTATACTGCCTGTAGATGAATATTTCTGAATTACAGCCATCATGAAAAATGTCTCATTCATCTTTTATCTCACATAAAGGATTTTCATAATAGCTGAACAAAGGATTGGTATTTGATGAGCTTAATCTGTTTCACACTACACTGCAAATACATAGTAGTTTATATATATGGGAACGATACATTTTGGGAGAGTTGCTTTACCACTATATTCCACTGTTTGTTTATGTAAATACGTCACATATCTCGCAGTTAATGTGATGATGAACAGTTTGAAACAGCTGCCAAACTGAGATCATGGCATGCTGTTTAGGTTCATCAGCTCTGTGTTGTCTTAGGTGAAGTACAATGAAAACATGGGATTGGAAAAGGACACTGGTCTCATTTCAAGTGCAAAGAAGTTTCCTTTAGACACTTGATTTCAACTAGATTTTGGTGCTTCTTTTTCTATTGAAGAAGCTTGAATTGCCATCATCAATAAAATGTATTAGACTGGACATGCAAGAGCAACTCAGCTACTGCTGGAAATATCTGAAGAAAGTAAAGATTTTGGCTTTTCTTTTTTCAAGATTTTTTTCTGGAATGAGAATTTGTCTACATTCCTGCCACTTACATGAGAACGAGTCTTAAGGTATTTGGGTTAGATGGTGAAAACAAAACATACATTGCTGGATACCAGTGAAAAACGGAAGGTCACATACTATTACCTATTAGAAAAAATCACAGAACACCCTCCCTCTCCCCCCAAAGAAGTAGTCTTAAGCAGACTTTTGTTTCCATTCATCTTAGTGGCTTTTTGCTAAATAGATGTATTTCTGTGGTAAGTAATTTTCATTGATTAAGTAGCATCTTTTAATTCACTTGAGGGCTAACCCATCTTGACCTTGAAATTTCAATTTAATTTTACTCTGTGGAATTTCAAAACATTCATAAGAAAATCATGGGAAAATTTCCCTTTCCAGAATTTGTAACTTGTTTTATACAAGATGTTTATATTCACAGTTTGACGTTTAAACTAATCAGACACAAACAACAATGATGTAAGTGAATTTATCATACTTAATATAGCCATTCAGAGTAAATTTCCATACAACATCTATAGATAATTTGAAAAAAGCAGCATAAAATAAAAATGTAAACTCTACCATTTATTTCTAAATCAAAAATGTAGCAATACTTGCCACACCTGATCTTCCAGAAATTTATGTTCATCTTTTTCAAGTTCTCAAGGCTTGAATACAGGGAAATAGGTCCTTTGGTTGCTGTTAGAAATCACATTTTCTATGAAACTACAAAGGATAACTAAAACTGAAGTTCTTACCTAATTATTGGACTTTGGGAGCTTTCAGAGAAATGCCAAATATTAAAAGATTAGAGAAACACTGAGAGAGCTGTGCTTACTTCACTGTGCAACAGGGTACTGAAATGAAGGCCCATTGTTAGCAATCACAACTGCAAAGTATGCAAGGAGCAATATAAAACCATAAAACATCCTTTCTTGCATCAGTGTTGTAGGAAGAGGTTCAATTTTTACTGGCAGGGATAATAGGAAGTGCAGGACAGATAGCTATTAAAATGAAATAAAACAAACTGATGCAGAAGGAAATATATGTCAGCTTAGACTGTAGTGGTTTGTTGAGGTTTTTTTGTTTGTTTTTTTTCCAAAATATGAAAGCTGTGGTGACTTTCCAAAATTAAAGCAGCATGTAATGAGCTGCTGATCTCAGTATCATATATATAGTTTCCTGCAAGTCTGGCAAACACAATCATTTTTTTTGATGGTGATGGCAGTGCAGTATCTATATTTGTGACTGAAATATTGTGGATTTTTTCTTAGTAAGTAATGCACGTACAGTATTATACCTGTACTCTTGTAAGATATAATGCTTCCTTATTAAAATTAAGGTGTAATTTCACTCAAGCAACATTCTAAACCTTTCTACCTCATCATTTATCTTTAGAAGATTGGGTAATTTCCTGTTAACTCTCATTTATGGCCCTTCCTATGTTGTACTAGCTAATTTTCTTTCTTACCTAAAGACCCTTTTCAGGTCTTGCACATTTAGAGAGTAAGGTTCTCTTATTATATAGACATGTAGAAAACCTTTCTAAGACTGCACTAAAAGAATCATAGTTGATTGTACTGCTCTTGTATATTATCAAATTTAGATTTGTTACTGGCAGCAAAATAAGCATTACTCGGTCAAGTTCCTAGACAATTGTTAATAATTATTATAAAATGAAGAATAGGAAAAAATAAAACCCCTCTGTTTAATAATAATAATAATAATAATAATAATGTAATAATTATATAATTTAATAATAAATAATAATAAATACTACAAACACTGACTGTAACCCCTTGTATTGAAAGAAGACACATGAAACTGTATATGCTTGTGGTGAATACTGGTGTTGTTAATGCAGTATAATGGCATAGCGCTCTTTAATAATAATATACAAATGAAAGTAAATAATTTCTTTGTTCTACTAAGCATGCATATGAATGTAAATGCAGAATTAGTTAGAAACAGTTAAAGCTGTTGTAAATACGGTAACGTGAGGCCAGTATCTGTCTCATCGCCAGTCGGTCATTTCTTAGGCTTTACGTTTTGGTTCATCATGTTCTGTTATTCACCTAAAAAGGTCAACCTGCTCATCTTAGAAGTGTTGTTATTTGGTACCTTGGCTACCAGACTCAGGGAAAAACTGTCAATAATCCAGTGGCTGAGAATGGCAGTTATGGAGCCAGGAAAACATATATTTTTACACTTTTACAGTGAGTTGTACTTTCCTTCAACAGTACAGTTGCTTGTAGATTAGGTAATACTCGCTGTGAAAAAAAGACAGAAAAGCTCTTAATTTTTTTGCATTGAAAGACAAGGGTTTTACTCTTTCACAAAAAGCAACAATTCGCTGGGTAATTTGAAGTAATTTATTCAGTACTCTGCTCTAAATTAGGAGGATGTATTGCAGGTAGCTGTTCCCTGACTTTGATACACACGCTGTCTTTTCCCTTTGCTGTGATGTCACAGTAGGAATAATGGTCATAATATGCACATTCAAACTTCTTTGAGGGCCTCCTGAGTGACAGGTCCCTTTCAACATGCTGTTGAGGTTTGCTGAGGATCTGAAAAGGCTTTTCAGATTAATCACAACCAAAAAGGCATCTTATTCAAGTAGAAAATAATTATAATAATTATCTCCTTCCTCATGAGATTATAGGTCTGCATCTACATTAGCACACAATTTATCCCTACAGAAGTGATTTTGCAGGCCCAAACTGTTGTTGCTGAGGGCATGGTGTCTGCATTATATTAATTTAGTGGAGAAGAAGGTTGTTTTTTAGTTGTTTCAGTCCTCAGAACTGAACACCCCTAAACTGTTGGAATGCATTACGTGCATTCTTGGGTGCCTCTTCTGCTATGTTTTCATCTAAAAGGGGTTGATTTGCTGTGAACCATTCTAGAATAATTCCATGTTATGATCCAGATCATAATAAATGGAGACAAGTCGAAAATTTGTTTAAAAAGTGAAGTCCAGCTCCAAACAGAAATGCCAGCATAAATGTACCTTGTTAGAGTTTCTGATCCAGGGCACTAGAGAATCAAATATGTTTATTGATTTGTTTTGTCATTTATTTTACTGTTGTGCTCTACCTACAAATCCCATGCTACATATCATGCAGCAGGAAGCTGGCTATAGAGTATAAAGAAGTGCTGGTTATGACTGGCTATTTAACGAGCTCCTGGGCATATTAAAATGCAATTACAAGGCTGGCATAGCGCATGCCAAGGAGAGTGCGTTATTTCTTGAGGTAGACTCACTTGAATGAAAATCAGGACTGTAGTTACCCTTAACTGCTGTTATCCTTCAAAAGAGGATACTTGAAAAGGGGCTAGGAAATTGATTTGATTTTTCAAGGAAGACTGAGTGCCATTTAGATACTTCAGCTATCACAAGGCAAATCCTGACCTGACTTGAATTCATTCCTAACAATCCACCACAGGAATACTCTGATTTTTTTTTTTTTTTTAGTTTGAGCTGGTATTAATAATTTCTTACTGATTCAGAACACTAACAAAGAAGTAGAGACAGAGTCAAAATTGTGTGGCCTATCACATGAGTCTCAAGATCACATTAGTTATTGTAGTTCATGCAAAAGATCAGATAACATGCCAGGTCCAAAACATCCACTAATATTTGATAGAACCCTGTGTATAGAGAAAAAAAGCTATTTTACTTTTCTATGAGTAAATTGAAAATCCAGATTTTCTTTGTGTGCCTGTATGGGCATACCTCTGCTGAGTACAAGGCTCAGTATTCAGGTTAGCTGCTGGACTTCATGTTCTACTTCCCAGCTGGTAGCTGAAGGTTGCTTGTGCAGCCTGGATTATTTTCTTTAGCATCTCTCAGAGTGAAAAAAGTCTTTTCTATGCACCTGCTTGGGAATAGAGATTTGCATTGTGTACCAGATCCATATTTTGGAAGAGTCTGGTCTAACTTTGATCTCACTTTCTTTTTCTCTGAAAGTAGTGTCTATGTTGGCTGTGACAAATGAGCATGTGTTAGGACTTGACATTAAAAGAGTGGAGAATTGTGTTCCAACTGCATCTCAACTAGTTTTACTCCCAGTTGACAACTCTCCTATCTTCTTAGTGTGTTATATCAGCTGTTGGAGCTATTTTTGTCATTGCACAAGCAAGCTTCATATTTTTCTTTGATTTGAGCTACCTGTCATTTTTATTTACATTTGAATCCTTGCCTTCAAGTGTGGCCCAAAATGCATAGGAATCTGGTATAAAACATAGATTAGGTTCAGACTTACCTATTATTTGTCAAAAGTGCTACTATACCTACTGACAGATATAATTGTCCTGAAAATAGCGGAGGGAATTTAGTACGACTCTTGCTCCCCTGTTCATCTGCAGAGGTCTGTCACAGTATTATTGGCCAGAAGAATTTTAACTTTCAGTTGAGGATTCATGCACTAGAATCTCAACATCCCTATTTCCACACTGTCAAGGTCTTCTAATGTAACAAGACCCCTTCATTCATGCTTTCATATCCATGTAACAATCCCAGAGTTAGTTTTTCACTATTGCTGGAAAAACATTGTGTTTAAGATGCTAGTCACTTTAAATAAATTTAATAACGACAGAGATTTTTAAATTCTTGTATCCACCCTTTTAAAATACTTCTAATTGTATTCTTTTATTTAAAAAAATATTTGTACTTGAAAGTACATAGTTTTTACTTTTTATATTTCTACATGTTTTCTACCATTTCTACATTTCTGCTCTTGCAGAAAACAAGAATTCATATCTTGACAATTGTGATTCTTACCAGTTTTATATTTCCATGATGTCTATGTTAAAAACAGGATGAGAATAGGAAGAATTTAAATTTAAAATATGAATGTTAGAAAAGCAACTGAATTCTGAAAAATGTGAGGGAATCTCAATTATGAGATATTCACTCATGCTCAGCAGTATTAACATTAATTCACTGAAGTCAGTCAAAAAGCAATTTTGATACCGAATGATCCACCAATGTAGTACTGACTTTTTGGATCATCTTAAATTTTGTGACACAGAGATGGCAATTATGCCTTAAAGATGTAATAAAACAAGGGAGAATATTTATCTTAATCAGATGTTCATCAGCACGACTAGTTTTTGGATACAATACAGTGTGGGTTCCGGTAATTGGTGAGGATCCTCATACTTTTTTTTTCACTGTGAATACTGTGATTTCGGGTTTTTTTGAGGACAGTGAAATGTCTTGGAAAAAAGCCACTTCATTGATGCACTTTCAAAGAACTTGCTAATAGTTTTCAAAGAACTTGCTAATAGTTTTCTTCGTGAAAAATACCTAGCCCTTGCATTCCTGTACTAGTGTAAAAAAATGAATCATGATATTGATGCAGTGACACGACTGGAAAAGATCTCCTGAATCACCAAACTAAGTGTCCTGATCCTCCCTGCTGGCAAGGTATCATTTAATCCATTTCTTATGGATTTTTTTTTTCTTCCCTCATTGTGTTTATTTTTTCCCCCTTGATTTCTCTGTTTCTCTTCAGCTTTGGTTTCCTTAGGAAGTCAAGATCTTTAAAACTTCTGCTGTGGTGAAGACCTTATTCCTCTTACCAGAAGACTGTCCCCATATGTTTTGGGGCTTCAGTTTTTCTTTCATGAAGATGACTGGCCAGAATTGTATAGATTATTCTGAGTGATAGTTTAAGAAACTTCACACTTGTCCTTCTGTGTCTTTATTAGAAATATATATCATTGAGTAATTTATAGGATTTTGTTTTTTCACAGCCATTTCATGTCATATTGGTACTGATGTGCTCTTGGTGATCAGATAAAATAAACTAATTGGTTTTTACACACTTTTTTTTAGATGACAAGTTTCCAATTTGTAGCAGAAATGCTATTAATCTCTAATACTTCCTTTCAGTGCTACATGCTGTGATGCACCTTCACCTTTCAATTCTCGTAATAATCTACAGTGTCTTCAGTTTAATGTATAAGTTCCAGACTGAAAAGAAGGAAATGCTTTTTCAAAAACTTGATGAATTATATCTATTTCATTTCTTTATCTGGAAAATCAGTTATCGAAAGAGCTGCCAAGTTAGCCTTGCACAGTAT
This sequence comes from Serilophus lunatus, assembly GCA_013399895.1. NCBI lineage: Eukaryota > Metazoa > Chordata > Aves > Passeriformes > Eurylaimidae > Serilophus > Serilophus lunatus. The sequence continues at coordinate 72,866 of VXBA01002097.1, read as the reverse complement.
ACTCTTGCTAACATTTGTACATTTTATCCCATGTTCTATTTACTTCCCTGTCTTTAATTTACCTTTTTTCTTTAAAACCTTCAAAACTCTTTCGAACTGAAGTGGTCAGACTAGTAGGCTAATCCTTGCCTAGGTCGTTTTCATCTTTGCTTTTAAAAATGAGCACTTCAGTTGCCATTCTCCACTAGTATTTGATGCTTTCTGTGCCTTGCTAGATTTAGAGGCTTATTTCTGCTACTGCAATGGCCTTTATGAAATCACAGTAAACCTAGTGATTCAGCCTCAGTGAGATATCTTGTTCAAAGCCAATTGCACAGTTACCTTCTTTTTTTTTTTTCTTTTTTTTAGTTAAGCTTTTGGTTGGTTAGCGAGATATGAATAAAGAAAATAACCCTCTGCTGGAGGACCACATGTACTGCTGATTAAGTGAAGAGCTAGTACCCCCTGAAACTTAGAGCTCCCTTAAGCATAGAGACTGAGCGAGAAATAGTTTAAAGTGACATAATAATATCAGATGAAATGATGAGACTTGGAGCCTAAGTATCATTAGACAGAATAAAAAGATTAGAATATTCTGTATCGAATATTTTTGAATATTGAAAATTTGAATATGTTTGAATACTCGGTAATGTTTTATGCTAACACTTAAAAACACAATGAATGGCATATATAAATCTAATGCTAGATTATTACTATTAGTTTTATATTTTAAAAAATACAGAGAAGTATAGAATTTAACATCCCCAAAAATTCATTACATTTTCTTTCTCTCTGCTGAGTAATGTGCCAGCATCAGTGTTCTTCAGCTGCACACTCTACACATTCTTTTGCTGGTCTTCATGTAATGACTTGGAAAGAAATTTAGTATATGGACAGTGAAATACTTCTGTATTGTTCGAGATGAAGCAGGCTAGGAGTACTGTGCATTTCTTGTTTACTCTTTGTTTTCTTTATTGCTTTCAGTTAGGTATTGCATCAGAAAATTAATGAAGGTGAAAATTACGATCAACTGTGCCTACAAAGATCTGAGGTTAATCTGGAAACAAGGGAGATTAACATTGATAGCAGTTTAGAGGGAAGACTATTCACCAGTATCTTCTAAGTTTTCAAGGTGATATCCCAAGCATGCAAACCCTTTAAGAAAAAATAAGTTTTCTCCATCTTCTCTCAGTGTTTCTAGCTGAGAGATGGAATGCAGCTAGGTGTCTAGGTGTCTAAAGCATTTTATAGCTCTGACAGTTTGAGCATTCATGCTTATCAGATTTTGGAAACAATAATATATATGTAAATTTCACATCCAAGTGCTATGAGATGGTTGGCAAATGTAATTACCTCTATGTACATCTGTCTACAGTTTCCCTCTACTGGGAAACTAATTGAAGTATGTAAAGAAGAATATTTTTTAGTTTATTGCATGTTTTCATATATTCCATAACTTTTTATTTACTAGATCTTTTCTGCCTCTTTTTATAAAAGAACTGTCTCTTATAAAAGTTTACTCATTAATCAGTTTTCAAGAACTCAGGTTGTGTACATTCGTTCCTGGGAAAGTATGTGCTAAAATTTAAGTAAGTGCTTAAGTTTTGATTTAAATTAAAGACAAGTATGCTCATGCTTATCAATCATATGCTTAAATACTTTTGACAAGAAAACTTCATTTGCCTCAGTGTCTTAGGTCTTAGCACAGTAGCATTTCAAAAGCCCACTTTATGTCATTAAAACCTAAGATTCTTTAATCTGCTTCCCCTGGTACACTTCAACTGAAAGTAACAGTGACAACATTATTGTACTGGTTTGCCTACAGTGCGTTAACTATTCCTGAATATTTTCCAATAGTGGGGTTATGGTCTCTATGTCTACTTATTCTGGCTATTGAATGATCCACACTAGTTAAAAACAACTTTTCGGAAAAAAAGCCCAACAAACCTCAGCCCTTTTGCTCTGCGTGTAGAGATTTCCTATGTGTCTCCTATGTAAGGCTAATGTGTTTTGCTAGGCTAAATGCCTATTGTATTTCTTTCCTTGCCCACTTAGATGAAAGAAAGTAGCTTGTGAGAACAGGTCCATGTTTGTCCCTCAGTACACTTTTGTGTGTCTCTTACGGGCTGTGATGTATGAAGCAGAAAGATTGATTTTCACAAGCTACCTTGTACCTGAAGTAATGAGAGTAGCAAATTGCTTGTTCACTGAGCAAACATGACAAGAATATCATAGAGGGAATTTATATATATGCAAATGCACAGGGGTCACATTGGCGTTACTTTTACAAAGTGACCTTATTCACCAGAGGGGCATTTTAAAATCTGCATTAGCCTACACAGGAAAGGCTAAATAAAACTGCAAATACCTGCATTGCATGGGATGTAGATACTAACACAACTAATAAATAATCTAAGATTCAACACACTACAGAACATAATTTAAATGGCTGCATTATTTCTATACAAGAGACTTGGGGTCTCAAGCGATTTCTGCTACTCATTTAGGATTTCTCTGAAGTAGCAAATAAAATATTTGGTCGTAAAAAGAAAAGTAAGAGGATGTGAGACTAATTTTCTATCAGGGTTTTATCTCTCATGCATTTTGTCATGATTCTGTAGAGAAATAGGCTTATGTGTCCCTATGAACACTTGCATTAACAGGGTGTATGTGTTGGCAAAAGACAAATGGATCTTACTGAAAGTTTCCACATATGTAAAGCAGGAATGAATGAATTTTGAAAAGTTTCACAGAGGCCAATGTTTGAAAGTAAAAGAAAGATAAGGAGCAACAGCAAAAAATGCAGTTACTTCTAGGAAACAGATGAGAATTTTATTTGTATATAATCTTTTAAAGGAAGAATGAAAACTATTATTTCCTTACATTTTTTTTTCTCCTTGACAACAAAGATTACATGAGTTTGCACTTCATCTGAAATCAGAAAGAAAGGCAATTTAGCACTGGCTATACAATGTAAGGCATACAATTCTTCTCTCTGAACTGTTGGAAAGGTGGCTGATCTCAAGCACAGAAGCAAAGCAGAAAGAAAGTAGAAACTTTAAAGCTTAAGGAGGCTACATTGAAAGTACCTCTGTGTATGGCATTTTCAGTACAGCTGAATGGTTGGACCACATCTGCTATTGAGAGGGGGCTGGCAGTGAGGCGCAGCAGTAATGAGGAGATGCTGTGCAGCCTAGGAGTATATTCAGTTTGCTGCTGTGGAGCCACAGAAGCCAGGGAGAAGGATTTCTGCTGACACAGCAGTTTGTGAAGTTTTTTTTCAACATCAGATTGTGATTTCACCCTAAGAAAAAAATCATGCATTTTTTTTGCCACTAATCACCAAAACAGTCTATTCTTGAGTCCATGATACCAGACTTGTGATTGTGTCATGATGTGTACTTCAGGGAAAAGGAATCTTAGGGAGCTAAAGTAACAAATCCTGTGAATTTATTCTTTGTGTTAAGGATTTAGTGAAGAGCTGGGCAGGGCAGAGCCGTCTCACACTCAGCCACTACCTGTTTGAAATATGTGGGTAACATCTTTTTGTTAAATTTTGAATATGTCCCTGAATCACAAAAGGATTTATCTTTCTTTTTTCTTGCCTCAAAGCACATTGAAAAATGAACCCAAACATGGCAGCCTTTTGGGTTCTCTTTTGTGTGAAAGTGCTGAGAATTCCTTGGGTTTATTTCCAATATGTTTGAGTTAGAAACTAAAGGAAACTTTTTTTACACATAAAATTTGTATTTGTGTGTAAAATTGATTTTCAGATGTTGTCATTTCCTATAGCACGGCTATTCTCCATTTATGATCAGCTTTGGCTTATGTGGCATTATTGAAGTTTGTGTGGATCACAGCAAGAGAGAGTTCTGGAGAAAGGAAGGCAAATGGAAGATGAAAATATCTCAAAGAGAAAGCCATTCAGGTTAATAGCTATCATTTCTGGAGCTCAGTATCATCTCTAGTAGAAGTAGATCTCATTTCAGAGTTCTTTTGTTCTATTTAACATAGCAGGTTATGTTAGTGTAATAACAGTGCTGTAATGGACTCAATTTTATTTCCTGAGTGTGTATACTTGACATGTATCAGGGTTGCAAGAGACCAACAGTTATGTTTCAGAGCTAGGATCAAATGATATCTAGTTCCAGTGTCTTCTCAGTGCTATATCATGGGCAGCTTTGCAAATCCACAAAAAATAATTAGCATCAGAGTTTCTGAGCCCAGGTGAAAACGCATATACTGAGCATATATCATGGCGTGTCCTTTTCTAACTGTTGTCCTGCTTTGCTGGTTTCCCAACCATTCAGCTTCTTGGACCACAAACCCCTTATTTTTTATTTCTAAGTCTATATTACTACAGTGAGGCCCCGGTGTATAGCAGGACTGCTGGGAGCAGGGTGCTTCATATCTTATTTTTGCCTATGCAAGCCACTCATCTGTCCTTGGACTAACCATTGTGAGCAGACTATGCATACAACCACAGGTCTAGGCTTATGCAGCATAATTAGTTTGAAGCTTAACACAGTCTTCCAACTTTTTCTATTTGAGCTGTTGTATGTTATGAACGCTTTATCTGCTCAGATTTTTTTGGGGTACTTCTGCTAGTGGCCTCTGAACTATTAGTCACACGCTAGAACTGCTGCTTCCCCTGACTTTTCTGTTAATCATGTCAATTATGGGACTGTTAGATAAAGTTCAGATTTTTGTCTTTCTTAAGGTGAACACCACAAATAACTAGTGCAGAATAATGTGGCTTGTGGTACAGAAATGATGTTTTGGTTTTCTCATGACTGGAAAACCTGGCAATGCCATTGAGCCCAGATTTTCTGTATGAAAACTGAAGCGCTTCCCTTACCTTACAGAAACCAGTCTCTTCTCATTCAGTGCTGGCTTATTCCTTTTTGGTGAGCTGGGCTGTATGCAGATGTTTGTGTCTTCACTCTGCCATCCATCCTGAGGGACTGCTGTTCACCGGTAGATAGGTTGTTTTTTTCTTTTTCCCCTGCCACTCCTGTTTTTTTATACATTTGCATTTTCTGATGTGCATTTGCTTCCAGTCTCACAGCAGAGTGAGTGAATCTGGCATCAGCAGAAAAAGGGGAAGAAAATTTATTATATTCAACCTTGCCTTAATAGTGCAAGGCCCACTGGATTTTGAGCAGTGTTATATAGGTGAGGAAGAAAGATTTGATTTTAATGAGAGATGACTTGACACCCACAGCATAACATGTGCAGTATGAGAATCCAGAGTGAAAGAGTTAATGCATATTCTTTTCACAAAGATAGCTGTGAAAGAGCATATGCTGAATGTGCATTCCAGTCTCATTTTTTTGTTCTTTTTTACAGTGGCAAATAATGAATTTTCCTTTAGCTTTGAGTGCTTCATAAACCTGGAGCTGATGATGAATATGCAGTTTACACTCCAAAGGCACAGGAATCAGTGCAAGAAGGCAGAGTTTGGTGTGGATCACAGCACACTGTAACCTCTCCTGTGATTGTTATTAGTCAAGCTTTCAAGGGCACATGCACCACCATTCTAGCTACAGCACTTGCTTACTCCTCTCCCCTTTTGCTTAGTAAATGTGATATCTGAACCTCTGGGAAATACAATGTGGATGTATTACTTCTGTCAAAGGATGCTGAGTTCTCTTTGTTTTGAATTCAGGTTAAAAAGGGTTTGATACATTCTTCAGTGGATCCTTGATTTGAGTAGTTGTCTTTTCTTACGCAGAGCTTGGTGTGGAAACTTAAAGGTGCTTAACAAGATCTCATCAATCTCCTGGAGAGCAAGATTGGCAGTTCTGGGAGAAGTGGTCTGATTTCACGTCTGGAAATCATGAGTGGAGTTGTGGTGTTCTACTGAAAATATATTTGCTCAGAGGAAAGGAATTGTTTTGAAGGAATGAAAAATGATTGGAGACTTTGAACATACTATCAGTTAATTCTGTATTAGAACAGTCAGCATTTCACAGTTATGGTTAACCATGACAGCATTGTAGCTGAACAGAGGAAACGAGCTGCACTTAAATTCCTCTGGGTTTCTTATCAAGATATTAGGAGACAAATGTGCAATCACACTGAAGCAATGCATATTTTTTCTGCTCAGAAAGGCAACCTAGACATTACAAAACAGCAACAATTTTGTTCAAGTGATCAAATTTGCAGCTTTTCTAGTATAAATGGTTTGAAATAGACCTCTTAGTCCTATTGACCTACCAGCAGAAAATGATCATCATGCAGGTTTGTTTCTTAGCCCGCTCTCTAGGGTTCTTCTACAGAGAAAGAAGTGAGAGAAGAATTCTTATTACATGTCATTGCCACTCTCTGCACAACTGTAATCTTTAAACACTGTAGCCTGCATTCTTGAAACTTGTATTTTTGGCAGGTGGGAAGGTATTTTATCTTTGGAGGAGGTTACTAAATAATAAGTCATGTGTTTTCTTGTGCTTGAACCACCATGGTGGCTTGCTGTCACAGTGAAAACATCATTGAGCTAGATGAGGGGAACTGCTTGAAACTTCCCTTGGTACAGTAAATAAACCTTTTCATTACCCACAGGTAGACATGAGTGACATCTGCCCTGCTTGAGTCCATGTTTCCAAATCATTCATGTCTTCCTACAAGGATTTCTCTGTGGGAAGATTGGTGGCATATGTGTTAGAGATCCATCTAAATCTGTTACTGCCTTATGACTTGTGGGCACAATTCAAAAAGAGATGCAGTACCAAAAACTAAAAACACTGCTGTATGGTTAGAGAGAACCACATTGCCATGACTGGACCCAGACACCCCTGACACAGTAGTGCAACTGCTCTATTTATCGAAACCTGCTCATAGTGCATGTATGCATCCTTCTTGCCAACTTTGGAGTCTGGCGTGATTATTAACACTGCTTGTGTCTTGAGAGAAATGACGATGTTGAAATCTCCTGGTAACCTCCCAGGGAGGGAGTTTACGCTGCTACTCTATTTGGTGTACCTCATTTAGAGTTAAGCAGAATTGGACTTCGTTGTTGTCAGCCAGACACTCTCAAAAACTTAGCCAGTTCTCCCTAAACTAAGCCAAAACTGTCCTTTAAAAAATTCTTAAGTATTTATTTTTGTGTATGTTTGTTTTCAGGATGAATAAGAGGTACTTACAGAAAGCAACAAAAGGAAAACTGCTAATAATAATATTTATTGTAACACTGTGGGGGAAATTAGCATCTGGGGCAAATCATCATAAAGGTAAGAAATTTTGCTCTGTTCTTTTACAATCTCATATCTGTGGCCTCTGTGAACAAATTCAGGAGTGTGTGGTCTATGTGACCTCATATGTATTTGTGCCTCCTGATATTGGTTCACTAATCAGTACCGAAGAATGAGAGCTTTCAATGGATAGACTTTTATTAATTTATTGGAAATTTAAGTATTTGACTACCATTTTCAGCATTCTCTGATTTTAGGTCATTTTGTAATGATGGTACAGCCAAAAAGATGATAAAAAGAGTAGTAAAGTAAAAAATCAAATAATGAATACTGCTTGTCTCATAAAAATAGTTATACAAGCGTATATATATGCTGAAAATTAATTCCTGGAATGAGCCCTTGAAAGAAATATTTTTTAGTACTATATATAATGCTACTGTATGCGGTTATCTGTCAAGGCTAACTTCATGGATAATGTGTGCTGAATGTTTGATCACTAAAAAATGACTGCTGCTTTGCAGTGTTTTCTGACTTCTATACTTCACTCCTAACACCAGACCAGAAACTTTAGTAGTTTGTGACAATGTGAGTTTTCTTTCCTTCTTTCTTCCTCTTGGTCATTCCAGCCTTTAATATATATACACACCAGCATAAGCTATGATGGTTTATAGAAGCCTGCAAAAAGTAGAAGCCTGCAAAAAGGTCCCTTTTTCTTGTGTGTGTGTTTATGTCAACCCTAGTGCAAGGAACAAGCTCTCTGGATTCACGTACTGATATCTTCTTATAGGCTAATATAACTTGAAATGTGATCTGCAGTATAATATATTTTTGAACTTCATTTCTGATAGTCATATTGTGTCTTTTTATCTGCTTATACAAAATCAGAATAAACTCTTAGAACTTGGGTTAACTAAAGGTGGGCCATGAACATTACCTAGAGCTAAGTAGTTAAATCTGGGAAAAGGATTCCAAAAACACCAGTCAATTTGTGTTCAGAGAAGCGTTCACTGTGATAATATGGTTTCATGAGCTGATCTCTTTATATATCAAGCTGCTAGACATTTTTTCTGTTGTTTTAGGATATCTTTCTTCAAAATACCCCACTGATCAAGGATTCCAGGATGCAGAGACAGTTTCTGCAAGGTCTTTTGCAAGTTGTAATTTGGCTGCAGACAAAGCAGATTCTGATGTTGTACTGCAGGCCACTAAAGATGGATATCATGACAGATAAGAATGGCGCTGACACCCTTTGCTCTGCTTGTGTTCCCTCTCCAAACTGGAATATAGATTTGTCCTGTGGCTTCCCGGTTTAGTTGTCTGTTGGAAAAGAGCCAAGTCTTCCTAGTTTGGATTCAGAATTCTTTTGTATTTGATTATCTTTCATACTCAAGGACTGGTCAAGCTGTTTGCTTTAAATGAAGCAAGTCATACTTTTCCAAAGTACACTTGCTTCCCTTTTTGAAAAACTGCTTAGTAAAACCTATCACCAAGTATTCCATAGGAAGAAATTATAATCCTAAGGACTATTTGGGGAATTGAGAATAAAATGATCTACCACCAATTTTAGCTTTTCTGCATAAGGAAAACCCCAGCAGAACTATACCATTAACAATCTGGACAATATTTGGCATTTCAGTCTCAGTCTTAAAGCAAAAATAACTTAAGAAATATTTAATTTAATCTTTTTAGTTAAAAACAAATGTGCCTGAGCTCTCCTGAATAATGAGACTGTTAACTATAGAGACTTCCTTACGTTCCCTCAAGTTAACAAAAAGCTTCCTTTTTTTTTTTTTTCATTTTGTAACATTTCACTGCTTTAACAAAATAGATGAAGAAGTCCTTTGGGAAAAACAACAAGAAGAAGCATGATTTAAGTGTTTAATTTGGAAAAGAAGCTGTTGCACATGTTCAGTTTCTTTTGGGAAAAAAACCCCCATATTCAGGAAGATTTTGGCTTGTGGTTTTAGTAAATCAGCTGCAGTCAATGTATACGGTGGATTTTTTAAAAAGGACAGATGAGAGCTATGCAGCTCAACTACCATTGATTTCCAAAGATACTGGGAGTTTAACTTCCTGTCAGGTCATAGAAAATCTTCTCCCTACTCTCATGACAAGAATGGAGCTTAGGTGCATTCAAGGAGAACTTGACACAGTTCACCTTTGCCTGGAGTTTCCAAGTACTGAGCAATATGTGGGTTTCTTCTGCGATAATTATCCCTAGCACCATTAATCTCCATTTTCAGAAGTCCTTATTGACATGACAAACCCCAATGAGCCCCTACAATTGCAAAAATCAATAATCTGCATTTAAAAAAAATCTTTACTTTCCTATTGACTTACTTACATTATGCACTAGTTGCCCTCTAACCATTCTCTTTGTCAGAAGGCTATTGTGAAAGAAAAGAAAATTAAAAAGTTGAAAAAGATTATCAGTGCATGAATAATTGTTTAATGATCATTCTGCTTTCCAGGCAGACTTCAGGAGGAATATAAACAGATGACTCTGACAGGGTATCTCTAGGCTTGTTGTTCTTATTTTAGGGATACGGCACAAATGAGAACTACCAAACCAGCAGCAAGAAAAGCAGAGGCCAAGACAGGGCACAGGGAACCAGATTCTGAGATCCAGTTGAGCAGGGTTACAAACCGGGATTTCAGATTATGCCTTTGAAGTGTGATGTGGGTGCCAAATCCATCCTTCTTTCTGTTGAGAAATCTAATTTGAAGACACTTCTGCTCCTGTTATCTAGGCTGATTGATGAAGTTTCATCTCTGAACAGAAAGTCTAAGAGCTAAAAGAGTTTTAAACACTCAGTGTTTAAAACAACACAAAGCTCACTTTTTTGCCTGCATACAGGATTATGAGTTCTCCTGTACCATTCCTAGCTTTGCACATACTTACATTCCCTTTATTCTGTCTTCTGTAAAGAAAAAAAGGAGTAATGCTGCTTTTTCCTTTTCACTTTGCTGGAGACCCTGGTACCACGATGATGTGTGCTTTACCCAAGCACACACATCTGTGAGTCAGCTCAAAGTACCAGATCTATTTGTGCTGCAGCATCTATGTATGAGAAGAGAGTCATATCAATCTCCAAAAGGATATTGTCGATATTATGCATCTATAACCTGATAAAGACTGATCCTGATCCTCCTACTCATTGCTAACTCTTGGAAAGCAAACCTGTGCAGGCATAGATTGTGTGCTGGCACATATGGCGGACAGGCATCGGTTCCGCATCATTGCCTGTTTGCTATTTCTGTCATAGGGAGCATGAACTGATTTGGTGACTCTTCTGTTACAGCCCTTGCTTAAGATTTCAAGTGCTGGATGGGTCCTTTCGAGAAAGAAATATACTGATAGCCCCTTACAAGCACTCCTTGGCAGAGAAGAGGCTACTGTGACACACAGTTTCTACCCAAAACTCTTTCAAAATTTGTATTTCTGTGAGCTTTTTGTGATTACTAATTCATTTTACATTGATAATGCAACAAAATATTATAACTAAATTAAGAGTGATTTTGAATCTAAGCATAGTTTAATATTTTTCAAAATACAAATCAATAAAATTTATATTAATTTTAAATCCCTAGGGGAAAAAAGAGTGATTTAAAAATATGGGTAATCTTGAATGCTCACTTTCCAGAATGAACTTGTTAAAACACAGAAAACACTCCAGGTAGACAAATAAATTATAATGAGTAGTTTTGGACTTACTAGATGAAAAGTCATGATAACTTATTTTCATTTAAGAAAATGTCACTCTTCTGAAACCCAGCTGAATGAAGGAGCCATGTTGCCTATAGAAAGCTACTGGTTAGGCCACCCTTCTTGAATGAGTCTGTCTTCCTCAGCTGCCTTGCTGACTCAGAAACACTGCTGGCACCAGCGTCGTGATGTAGCCTGTGCCTGGATTTTGTGAAAGGTTATGAGTATGAGAAGCAAGGAACCCAGTGGTAGCAGTGGCAGGCTTTCTATGGTACTAATGTGTTATGGCTGGGCTTTCCTTAGCGGTCATCCTCTTCCCTGTACATCAGTTCTCCTTCCTTTTGCTTAGTGGAAAGAGTACAAATGATATGTGCTGGACTGTGCTGGAAAGCCTAAGGAATTATCTGAAAACTTTAGCTCTTTGTGAAACTTAGTGAGAAATGCAGCTTAACTGTAATCATTGTCCCCGTGTTAAGGACTTTCCTCCATCCAGGATCTACTCTGGCAGTCACATTCACACCACTTGGGCTGGAATCGAAGCCACTTAGCAGTGGGCAGCTCCTCCGATCCAACAAATGCCCCGCTTCGCTTTCTACAAACAACACACTCACACAGATAGACAAGGTTTCCTTGCTGGCTCAAGCCTAGGATGGGGTGGTGCAAGTTTGTTCTTTTAGCTGCTAGCATCCAGCAAGTTTCTGTTGGCAAGTGCGGTAATGCTAACACTGACTGATTCAGCATGTGACAGGCTCTGTCTGACACCCTGGGCTATGGAATTGATTTTTTCAGTGGAGAGATAACACAGCACTTTGATAAAAGCTATGGTAATGGCCCTAGTGCTTTTCCTCAATGCCTTTGTATCCTTTTCATTCACAAGGGGTGAAATTCACCGGTAAGTAAGAACAGCTGTTTAGATGGCTTAGTAGATGATTTATGTCATATTTGCACTAACCATGTATTTTTGGTTCTTTTGTGTCACTAGTACAGTACAAAGGACTTGAAGCATGTTGGTGAATCTTGTGCAATGCTTTCCAAACTTCATAGTGTTGTGAATCATGCCTTAAAGGTATTGTTCCTCGATCGTTGCAACAGATTTTCTCCTAGCCAAACTTTCTCCTTGTAGATATCCATCGATTAATATTAATCTACTCAATTTTTTGTGACTATTTGCTATACAAATAACTCCATGTTCAGATGTCAGTGTAAAAAGGCCAGTAGTGACTTGCACTCCCTGGACTCCCAGAACAAAACTTCATCTATCAAAAGTACTGTATATTATATATGTGTGGGCAAATGTACCTTGAAGTTTACTAAAGGCGATGCCTAAGTTGAAATGCTTCTGAACACTGATGGTTAGTTCTGCTTATTTGTCTTTCTCATTTGCTGTTTGCTGTATGTTTAAATCTGAAGTAGCAGAGCAGAAAATACTGTTTTTCTTGTGGTGACTACCTGCTATAGACTTCATGAAACTGTCTTATGTGAGTTTGGAGAAAGCCTCCAAATCTGAGATGACTGTTGAAGAGACAAAGACTAGCCTTTTGAGGTGAAAGAAAGGGGCTTAAGGAGACAGATGTGATTGTGTTGAGGGGTTCTGGTCTGAGGGCAGACTAGGAAAGGGGAATCTATTCCACCAAGGGAAGATTTCTTTATAAACTCTTTATAAACTCTTTTCTATCTATTCATCTTTACCCAGCACCACCTATTTTCCCCCATTTTAAAATACCTTTGTGTCCAGTTATTAGTAATGATTTTGAATTATTAGTCCTGCGAAAATTTTAGGACACTCCATAAGAAATGGTCTACCATAGACTCTGTCTCATTGCATTTTGTATGAAAAATCATATCTAAAGTTCTTGAATGTTATAGGAACTGGAACACTGCAGAACATATGCAACTGGTTCTACTCCTGGGAATCAAGCTAGATGTTGCAGTTGTTCAGAAGTGCTATATCCCTTACTCTGGTGCCTTGTTATTGGATTAAGTTTATGCAGGCCACTGACAAAAATGCTTGGAAGCTCGAGTAAATACCTACAACTTATTTCAGTGAAATATTGCTGTCTAGTTTACTTTATTCAAAAAAAAAAAAAAGGGAATTGTTTGAGATCTTTATTCCCAGCATTTTTGATTCCCTGTCTAGATAAGAATAGCCCTAACTGTTATATATTAGATCTCTGAAGTATTCAAACCTTTGTCTTTCTGACTTAAATAATGAAGTTATAGTTGTTTAGTATGAATGTACATTTGTCTTTTCTGTTGAGGATTTGACACTGTGTAGAAGACAACATTCATAATGCAGAGATAGAGGGTGTTTGAATTTCATTTAAGAGACAGCAAGTAACTTTAGTGCAGAGGACAGAAACTAGGTATGTCTAGCTAGGTAACCACTAGATAGCTACATGCTCCCTCTTGTTCTTTCTTCCTGAATGAGCCTGATTTGAGGTAATGTCATTCTTTGGGAAAATAGATATTTGGTTTGAACTTCTTTATGCTAAATAGGGCATTGGATGCAGACCTCCTAGTTCCATGATATGGGCCCTAATATAAACAGTAAGCAGACACTGTATGGTTTCCTCAGTTTGCACTTTTTTGAAGTACCTCTACTGTAACATTTGGTGAGAGATCTGACCCTGTGGGTAAATTGTATATGTTGAACATGCACCTTCTGGTTGAGTGGATCTGTCAAGGGCTGTAAGAGTTGTTCTGCATACTACCGGGTTCTTTATTGGAATTAGAAGAAAAATGCCTAATGTTTGAAAGAGGGAAGGTGTAAGCACTCAGAGATGTGTGTGGATGACTTAAGAGCTACCAGGTGAGACAGGAAGATGACACTAAGGTCTGTCAAATATTAGTGGATATATCCACTCACCTATTGTTGCTCTGTCAGCCCTGCTTCATCAGATGCTTTTGGCACATTTGCTGTCTCAAATATGGACAATCTTATTACTTGTGGAAGTTTTACCCAGAGATAGATTCTTTTAAATGAGAATGCTTTATGTGCAGCTTCCAGTAACTTAATTCTAAGTGTAATTGATGTTTAAATTTAGAAATAAAGAAAGATAATAGTTATTTCAGCAGACATAGGGAAGAAAGATATTAGATGTTCTTATCTAGCTTGGACATTATTTGAAGGTTTCAGTAATATCAGGATCAGAACCTGATCCCAAAATACCCATGTGCTCAACGATAAAATAGAACAGTCAGTCGCTTTCACATCAGTATCTGTCACTGCAATCTAAAATGTTAATACCATATCTGACAGAATTCAGCAGATAACATTCCTTGGGCTTCTGCCAGGATATAAAGGAAAAAAAAAGAGTGATTTCCAAGATGCCAGTAGTTCTGATGGTTCACTGGACCATGGATGCAGAAATCAACACAATAGCAGAGTTATGCCTATTTCTGCTCTGTGCTGCCAGTTCCATCCCAGCAAATGGTGACTCGGCAGTTCATTCAGCATGCTGGGAGGGAAGGTTACAGAATTCAAAATTCCCTCTACCTCTCCGTCCCAAGGGAACAATCCATCTTAAATACCCCTTCCACAGTGGATATTCCCATGCTCTTTGATTGGCTCTTGTCCCAAGATCCCTCCCCACTCCCCGCCTTCTCCCTGCCCAGATGTAGATGGGGATGAAGCCTGAGTTCTTCCCTCTCCCTGCCCTCAGCCACCTGCTGCATGATTGCTTAGCAACAGAGACCTTGAAGACCTTGGAATGTTTGCTTAATCGCTGTCTTTTGACTATTGTAATGTCTATTCTAACTACTCTATCTCTGATTTCGCAGACACTCTACTTTTCCTGCAACCTTGCTTTCCCAATTCCTCAAGTGTCCCCCAGAACTTTAAATGATGCCTTTTGAAACCCCAACACAATGTCTGCCTTCATCTTTGTCCATCCCCACCAACATCTTGACTGTGAAACTTGTCTATCCTTGAAGAAGCCATGGAAAGAAAACTTGGAGAGTTGCAATGATATATCATGCATTTTCTTTTATACTGATCACTCAAAAATATTTCTGTTTATTTTTTTGCAAATAGTATGGTTTCTTGATGTTTTTCTAAGAAAAGGAAAAGGGCAGTTCTGTGTTTTGGGCTTGGATTATTGTAACCCCAATATCAAATTTTTATTAATTTTCCATGAATGAGTGCCCAGGATCCTCTTTTTAAATGCATTCACATTTGGTGTTGCAGTGGAAAGAATATGACAGCATAGAAGATAATATTCCTGTAGGAGTTACATGGATGATTTTACAGCCTGAAATGCCAAACTTCTTAATATTTTCAGGCCTTTCATTTGTAATAATGTTATCTTCCTTTGCATAACAGTCCCATCAATGAATTGTTTCTTTAGCTAATTTCTGTTTTGGAAGATTAAGCTTTCCTCTACTTTTTTGTTAGGAAAATATTGTAACATTTTTCATAGCATGCTTATCCTTTTGTTACTTGTTCTTATCTTGAGTAATGGTTGACATTTTCCTAGTATCTGAATCAGATCGATTTTTCCAGCTTTACATTTTTAGTTTCAAATTAGTCCCCTTGATAACTTATGTGTACTAAGCAATGGTTTCTGCTAGATCCCTTTGTCCTTATACCTAGGAAAAGAGAGTGCTTACATTTACAAGACATAGTTTTAGGTAAAACCACAAAAGTAGAATGAATAAATTGTTACATGCTCCCTCCCCCCTCTAATATTTGTCCTTATTCAGTTAGTCTTGGTTCAGTTGGTCTTCGGTTAGTCTTGGTTCTTCTCTTGGAACTCTTGATCAGAATTTTTCTTCTTGTTTCATTAACTTTTTAAGTTAATGTAGGACACAGTAATAAATATTTTTCTTAGCACTCCCAGATTTAAAATGGCATGATTAGGACCAATTCCATCTTCAAAATCTAGATTTGGTTTCATATATGGATGACATATATCCTAATATCAGTCTTAAGGTTTTTGCACTGTCTCTCAGGCTTTTCAACATGGATTTCCTACATCCAACATGCATTCAACACATGCAGAGATAACTGTCCCATATGTATACTGGTATCTACTGCACACACCCATAATCTGAATCAGGGGATTTTACATATTCAGATTGTGAGGTTTGTGCCTAAGAAAGCACATGCCATGTGGAGATTCTTTCTATAACATTCAGTCTAACTTTCCTCTGCATTAATTTTCTGCTGATGATGTCGAAAGGCTGTGCCCTTCCCTCTTGACACTCTTAACTGAATTTACAGCAGTGTTAAGTAATTGCTTGTACAATGTCATGTTTAGCCCAGCTGTTCTTTAGTCATACAGGTGCCAAAATGTTCAGAAACAGTCAATTTATTTTATGGAAGAGCAACGAAAAAATACTTTGGTTTGATTTGCAGCTTATGAAGTTTCTGAGCAGAAAAATTTTAGTTCTGTTCTTTGGGGGGGAGGGGCGAGGAAATGTACCATTTTAAGGCTCACCTGGGCAGTTGTCCACTGCAGTAGAGATTTAGAATCATAGATTTATTTAAGCTGGAAAAGACGTTTAAGATTATCAATCCGACCCAAAATACTCTATGTAAATATGTAAAAGGGTCTTACGGTTTTAGAAGACAAGGGAGTTAATCTAAGCTGCACAAATCAACAGCTCCAAAGCAGTAAAGCCAGAGTCTGTGTGCATGCGTATGTGCACCGAGGTAAGATAGATTTGAATAAAAGAGGAAAATGCAAGGTCATCACTGTTGAAACCGCTTATGTGGATCATTTTAGTGACTTTTTAAGTACTTATCATTTATTTATGGGAATTTCATAGAATAATAGGTTCTTTTAAAACCTAAGTGAAAACTCAGGGAATTTTTCACGACATCCAGTTTTAGGCGTCTTTCTCAGGCGTTCTGAAAACTTTTTTCTTTCCAAAGTGGGAATTCAGGCTTTTAGAGTTGGTTTGAATATGTCCCTGAATTAATATAGGAAATTATTTACAACGTATTGGAAAGCTTCTGGAGCTTTTGGGTCTCTTAGCAGGAGGATTCAGATATTGCTGACTTTAGATATTGTCCTTTTGGATGTTGTTCTATCTCTTCTCCTGTATTAGGGTCATAAGGTATGAATAAAATTATTTTATTCTAGTTTTATTTCTAGTGTTGAAATGGAGTCTTATGTTGCAGCTCAGAAGCTAGTGACATTTGGTCTGTGACAGATTCATTTATATATGCATATCATTCTGCAAATGTCATTCTGTTGTGTTAAAAAGGGTTTAGATGTAAAACCTGGATTTTACATTTGTTCCATTTCTCTTGTTGAGCTAAAATGCACACAATCAGTGAATGGCTGGGGTTTGAAAGGACCTCTGGAAATAGTCTAGTCCAATCTCCCTGCTAAAGCAAGTTCACCTGGAGCAGTTTTTTTGCAGGATTTTGCCCAGACAAGTCTTAAGTATCTCCAGAGAACAAGACTCCACAACTCTTGGGCAGCCTGTTCCAGTGTTCTGAGATCCCCCCAGTAAAGCAGTTTTTTGTCATATTCAGATGGAATTTCCTGTGTTTCAGTTTCTGCTTGTTGCCTCTTGTCCTGGTCTCTGGCCTCATTCTCTTGACACCCACCCTGTATGCCATGTGTACATGCGGACAAAGTCTGAAAGAATTCTTAAATTTGCAAAGGAATAATGCTGAAACTTTGACCTTCTCTTTAGGAGTGTTAAAGTGTCATTTAACTGTGGCCAAGAAAAATCTAGTTCTCCACTGAGATGGGAGCAAAGCCATGGCTCACTTAATGGAGGATGGAGGCTGGCTTGGGGGACTGGATGATAGAAAAGAGGAAGATCATAAAACAGCAGTCAGCCTTGTGCAGCGATCTTTTGCCAGGCTAAACAAGAATTCTGTCTGTAATGATGAGGAGGCTGAGGCAGGAGCTGCCAAGTATGTCTTGTTCTTTTTTCCCCATAGATTTGTATAACTCTTGTACTTAAATTGTTCTCAAACAAATGCAGTAGACTTGGAATTTTTTTTTGCAAAATACTTTTGGCTTCAATATAAAGTACCCTTGAATGACTGAAGTACAAAGCTGAATGTGTGGGTTATTCCAGGTGAATGCAGAGCTGCAGAAAGGATATGCACAAGAAAAGTGTTCTGTTAAGACCAGCACAAATCTGGTCCACTGTGCCATTGTATTTTTAGGTGTAAATTATTAGAATTTCTTCAGCTGAGTCTGTGCTTCAGAACTGGGTGTGAGAGAAGACCTGTCTGTGTTGCTGAGAATGTCAGGATTGTTCTGAATCCAGGTACTGAACCCAAGACTATGTATGTGTCTGATGTGAGAGGAGCAAGAACAAAGCAGTTAAGCCTATAATTCAATCTCAGTGAATAGAACTAATCATAGAAAAAGAATGCAACCATCATTAGATTCCTTCAGTGAGCTGGAAGACTAAAGAAAACCAAAGTTAAATTTTAAAGATAAGACAGCAGGAAGTATTGTGCCTAGGAGAAACAAAATGAAAATATTTTTAAAGTGAAATATTTATTTTAAACTTTGGTCAATTTTGTTATGTTATGTCAATATGCTACCAATAGAAAAAATATTACTGGTGCTAAACTTTCATCTGAAATACATTGGCATATTATCAGATTAACTGTAGAAATGTTGTGAAATGTAGCCCAGAAATTGGGCTAACTGCTAGACACCACAGAGAGGAAAGTAAATATATATCCAATGACTGAATATTGAGAAAACAAGCATCTGGAAGGAATGGGAATTTTGGCTTAATTGCCTCATTCACCCCAGAACATCTGCCAGAAATATTAGGAGCACATTTAATTATATCTCTAATAGGTTTGAATATTGTTTTTGTTCTCTGGGGAGGAGGGGTGTTTGGGTTGTTTGCCTGTTAAAGCATTAAAACCGTTTTCTTTTTGAAGAAGCATGAAGGAAAGCCAAAGTCGCAGGGGGACTAGTTTGGAGCCAAGCCCCTTCCCGCGGTTTCCGGAGGTGCCTCTCACCCGCGCGAGCTCTTGACCCTATGCAGCTGCTGCTCCTGCTGAGATAGAGCTCAGTGGCTGTTCCTGCAGTGCTGATGTCTGCCCCACACTGTGGCAAGCTGGGCTGGGCTTAGCGGTTGCTCGAGTGCGGAGCCCTGGCCCCACACGGGTCCTGTGCGGCACATGGGGCAGCGTTGAGCGGCAGAGCGGCGCGAGGTGGCGATTTCTTTCAGCAGGCGACTGGCAAGGGCCCCGCTGGGCGAGGCCGTGGCCCCGCGGCCCCTCCCCCCACCGCTGGGAGGGGTGCGATGATGACTGCCCCTATGGGCGGCCCCCACCGCCCGTGGCTGTTCCCTACAGGCGGCAGGGACCCTGCGGGCAGCGCCGCTGCCCCAGGAATGCCTCAGGGCTGGTGCTGGTGGCGACTGCTGGGCCTCAGGTCCAGAGCACATGGTTTTTTGGTGGGAAGCGCCATTTTGCTCAGAGTGCTGAAATCTCAGAAAGGGGAGGTGCTTAATGCTGCCGACCAATAGGAACATAGCCTGGCCTAGAAGAGGACTCCGAGTTCATGTGATATCAAGAGCCCATAAAAGCCATGAAATCTGGAAATCTGCCCCTTTGGCCGGCTTGCGTGGTTGAGATAACATCAACTGCCACTCCTCCTGGTCCTTCCTGGTTCTCTTCATCCTGCAGCAGCACTGGAGCCCTGACAGTGGCTCCAGAACACCAACCAGCTGCATCAGTGTGGTATCTTTTCCTCTTGGGTTCTCAGGGGGGAGGGTGCTTCTCACTGTTTTTTGTCTTTTAGGGGTTCCAGGACCGGGAAATACCATCCATGCACTGGCCTTCCCTTCTTCCCTTGCTCTTCAGCCCCACCAGCCTGCTTGGAGGAGCAATTTGTTATTCATTTTCTTTTAATTTTAATTTTAATGCGGGACATTGTCGGGTCTGTTGTGTCTATTTGTTTAGTGCTTAGGGGGGTCTGTAGTTTTTTGTGACCCATAGAAAAGTGTTAGCTGTTGCTCACTTCTCTTCAGTCTTTCGTCACTGTTCCACCCTCTAGTGGTAAAACCAATACAATATGTAAGAGAAGACCTAAGTTTAGATGGAAAAGTGGAAGAGTAATTTTGTGCCATCTTGTATGAGTGCTGCATTTTGTGCATTTGAAGCCTGTGTAAACCTCTTTTGTCCTTTCTAGTTTCGGTTAAAAATCATCTTAGGGGACTTAAAATACCGTTTTCACGCCTGTGTTTATATTTTAAGAACACGTGGAAATCCAGAAAATCTCAATTATAGTAAGTAAATAATCCATATTCTTTTCCTCATCATAATGAGTGCATAGTATAATGGAAAGCTGGGTTGCAGAAGACAGTCTTTCATCGTACTAAGGCCACTCTTGTTCGTAGTATAGTTTAGATGACCATCAGTCCTGGAAACTTTTCTTGGGGGATTGCAGGAACAAAGGGCACTCAGACCCTCTGCCTAATGTTAGGGGAGAAGATGGGAACACATAAAAAAAGTTGAAAAGTGGGGAACTAAGAGGAGCCCCCATTTCATGGATGCAGTGGGAGCTCCAGACAAAGTTTGTTACAGAAACCCACCCATTGAATCATGAGGTGCATAAAGGATCCCCTTGCTTTCTAAACTCCTCAGAGAGGAGCCTAAGGCTGACTGGAACCAATCATGGCCCCAGACTCTCAATGGTTTAAATCTAAGGTTTTATAGAGAAGCAATAGAACTTTTGTACAACTTTTTTCCTCCACAGTTAAGAATGGCCAACTCATTTTTATATTTATATAAAAATGGATGTTTGTTATGATAAATGAATAGACAAAAAGATCTGAATCAGAATTACTTACTACACAGTATAGAAGCTAAAATTACTAGTGTAGTATAACACAGTGCACTGTATCAAAGCAATTTCTTTAAAGCAATTATGTTAAAGCTAGCAAAAAAGAAAGAAACAATTATTAAGTAGAGATTGATGTAACTTGCCCATATCAATGACCATTGGCATATCTCCTTCAATCAACCTTGAAGAGTATCCTTGAGAGCATCCCTACTGAAGGGAGGAATTTTCACACACACGGCAAAGTGAACTGGACTTCTATAGTCATTTTTCTCTGGTACAGCTGTGTCAGTTTAGCATTTTTAGATAAGGATACTTTACCATATCTGCCAATCCTTGTTTCACTATCAGAATGTTAACTTTGGAGTAATTTGACTCAGACTGGTTTTAGCACAATTCAACACCAAAACCAGAATGACATGTACTCTCTCAGTCCACCACTGATAGCCTTGCAAATAAGACATTTTTTGAATTGCTTGATCGCTTTACATGGGCAGAGCATCCTGCTATACCCCATTGCTCTGTTCTTACCTGTCATATCTCATGCTTTTCCTGACCATTCAGTTTTTGGCCTGCATAATTAGGTGCATTTTTCGCAAAGTGACTTAAGGATAGAAGACATTTCCTACCCTTCTGTCATAACATCACTGTCATTAGGTTTTCCTTGGGTTTACTCTGAAAACAGTTTAAATAGAAGAAAATGAATGAAGAAAAGAACATAGCCACCAGAGAGGAGATAAGTATACTCTGTCTCACAAATGTGAAGTAAAATCTACATGTTAGAGAAAAAGAATCTTTAAAGTTTACATTTTCTTTCAATCTCTCCCCCCAGCCTCCTATAAGGAACACTGTATATTGTTGCCCATTAAAATGCCATATTATAGAACAGCTGTTCTTTAGTTATAGAAGTATATGTAGTATGTATATAAGAAGTATATGTAGTATGTATATATGAAGTATATGTAGTATAGAAGTTCTATACTACATAGTAGTATAGAAAATGTTCAGGATCAGTCAGATATTTTTGCAAATAGTGAAGCACAAAATATTTTAATTAGGTTGGACTAAGACCCCATTAAGAGATTATCAGCATTTTCTGTTCATGTTAGAGGCATT
This sequence comes from Serilophus lunatus, assembly GCA_013399895.1. Classification (NCBI taxonomy): domain Eukaryota; kingdom Metazoa; phylum Chordata; class Aves; order Passeriformes; family Eurylaimidae; genus Serilophus; species Serilophus lunatus. Next base: position 51,096 of record VXBA01002097.1, on the reverse strand, counting down.
TAGAAATTAGGGTTTATAATTTTTTTCTGAAACGGAGAGCAAAAATAAATTAAAATAGTCTAAATGGTGTATGGAAATCCTGCTTTTATTTCTGCTGTTTATGTGTTTTTTTCATCACAGGCAACATTTTACCCTCATTTTTTAATCTTTCTGAAATAAACAATGCTAGTTTGTTGGACAATATTAACAGTGCTGAAAATACTTCTACAGATAATGAATTTTCTGAAGAAAATGTCTTTCTCAAGTCTAGTCCATCTTTCTATTTTCAAATATTAACTAGTCCAGTGAACATTTTTAACCTGGATACACAATAAAACCTGTGAAGGGCTCCTATTTAAAACTGTCACATTAAATAATAGTGTATGAGAAAAAAAAAAAAGTAAAAAGTCCCACCAATTAGAGTGATATTGGCTGTCAAAAAAGCTCTCCTAAAAATCTACCATTGCAGTAGCAGTGATTATAAACTCATCTGCTTTTATGCTGATTGCTAGGAATACAACAGTCTACCCTTAAGCAGCATTATGATCCACACTAAAAATATGGAAAAATGCCAAATTATGGCTTCTGTTAATAGACTCATTGGAGGAAAAGTGTGTTAAACTATAAATTATCACTCCATTTTTCATAACAAAGATCACTAGGGGGGTAACAATTTTAATAGTTTTTAATGAAGTTTTTAATTAGGTTTTTTTTGCATTTATTTTGTACTTTATTTATTTTATAGAAAAATCTCCTAGGTTCATGCATAAAAAATATGAATAATTAAAGAAGCGATAGATGGGGAAAAAAGAGATTTCTTTGTTACAGACAACCTAGAGAAAAAATATGGAAACGATACGTTACAACTATGGAGTGGGATTTAAAGGCTTCACACTATTTCTTTGTCCCTTTATCAATACAATGAGTAAATAAATCAATACTGTATTTATTTTTTTTTTATTTGGAGAAAAAAGTTCACTGTCTAAAGAGAACTTTGAAAATCAGTCTTGATATGCTGCTACCATAACTAATACAGTTTAAAAAACTTCTGAAATATAAGCTAGAGGACTGTGTTTCTCAAGTGTACTTTTGCTTCTTCCTCTTACTTAAGCATTGTCTTTGGACCTGCCAGGGATTCCTCTGCTGGATCCTGGCAAATATCTAAGATCTTAAAAGTTGAATTTACAGAGAACCATAAATCAGTGAATGTATTATAGCTTGGTTAATTATACATATATATAATCATTCTTAGAGCAGATTTGGTCATCACAGAGCACTGACCTCTGTTAGGTCTATTTCAATAATTTCTAATAATGTCAGATTCCAATGAGGGCAGTCTCTCAGAAGAAATGACTAATCAGGGACCAAATCATGTCTCTCCTGATGTAGCCCTTTCCCTTAAGGAGGAATCTAATCTTGCACACTTAAAATTCAGGTAATACCTTCTGGAGGTGCTTCTTTCTATTTCTGCATTGATTATACAGGGTTGTCCAGATTATACTAGGCATTGTAGACATCCCAGTATGTGGTGACATGTGTCTTTGCTTTTGTAAAGAACTGTGGAAACTCCACTTTCATTATTTTTATAATAATACAGTAAATGGCAGTATAAATATTCAGAAAGTGAATAAAAATGTCAGTGCATTGCCATCTTACAGTCTTGGATCCTTCTACTTAGAGACACTTTCTAGTATATTCTTGTCTGTATATGTATGTATGTAGGTGTGCCTGTGTATAGTACTTGAAAAAATAAGCAGGGACAAAACTCCAGCAAGTGTCTCCAGTTTGCAGGTTTGGACACTGCTGTGCACTGCTTTTGGGGCTCAGAACCACGCAAACTGCTGAAATTTGGTTTCTTTCTTTTGACTGCCAACGTGTTAATGTAATACATGTGTTGCTACTCTACAAACAACTGTACAGGAAATGTGGCTGAACATGCTGCTCCCTTGGAGAGGTGAGACAAAATCAGAAGTAGTGAGATAACATCTATGTTATGCATCATATTCATTAAAGTAAAAACCCAAGTGAAGAGCAGTCAGAAACTGGAAATATCAGAGTGGTTGTGTGTCAAATAAAAGGAAATTCACAGCACCTATGTTTACTTTTTTGTTGTGTGACTAAATTCCTTAGAAATTATAGATACCCAGTCAACCCCTAGATAATGCAACACTTTCATGTAAAGATTCGGGTATTAAAGCAAGACTGTTCCAGTGAAGCTGGGAAAGGGTGATTCACTCTGCTGCATCTTCTGTTTCTGATTTCCTCATCCTTTTATTTTGTTTTACAGTAATCCTGTAATCACAGTTGCACCTGAAGGATATGTGCTAGGATTATTCTGAAGATTTCCCTGACTCGTGAGCCCTGTGAAGATAAAACTCCTGCTAGATTTGTGTATATGATCAGGCAGCGTATCTCCTAAATGGCATTTTGTCAAATCCTGCAGTGTATCTACTTGCTGTTCAGCTTCTAAGGTTGCGAATTGAAGGGAAAGGCAGTTTTTTTCTAGTTTTGTGACAGTCTTCCACATGCTAAAGAAGATTACACTTGGCTGCCTTCACAACATATCAGTGCTGTGAACCCAGACAGTTATTTAACGTTCATCTATTTTTTCTGGTGTGCATTTTTGGACTAAAGCAGTAAAAATACTTCTCGTGGGGCAGTGTAGATATTCCCGAGGAATTGTAGGTAGCTGGTTATTTCCCCATAATAATTTCATCTAACCTTGGAAAGAAGCACGGCCCTATGGATATTTATAAATGCTCTGCTGTCATTTTTGACATGTTGTTAGGCACTGGCAGACAAACACAGCGCACTACTATATATTGTATGTGGCATTCAGCTTCTCACTTGGGACTTTGAAGGAGTCAAAATAGCCCACAGATACCAACTGCTACCCAATTTATTGATCTTTGATACTTAACAAAAAACCACTTGTCAGTGCAATCTGAGGGTTGAGGTTTTGTGATTCTAATGTTGACCTCTGTGCGGAAAATCCTACATTAAACTTACAAAAAGATCAAAGCATATGCAGTCATAAAAATGTATGCAGCCAGTATATGGATGCTATAATTTAATGTGCAGGTTGTTATTTGCCTATATATTTAGTCTTCCTTGCAAGTTTCTTTTAGCAACAGTTGCATTAAAATTCAACCATTAAATTTATTTATTGTTTTTTAAATTTTCATTTCTCCTTGAGGGCCTACCACTCTCCCTTCTGAGTGGTGAGAAAGATGTGACAATTGCTGATGCCTCTTCAGAATCTCCCATTGGCATGACAAGTCTCTGGCATTGACGTAACACCTTGGATGGTGCCTCATTTCCTGGTTTCTGCACAAGCATTGCTGTGGCTCTTGTGCCACAACAGTGTTGGGTAACATGGCAGAAGAAGAGCAGTGTTTCTTGGTTTAAGACAATGTATGCCAGAGGGCGAGATAGAAACTCCTCCTTCTAAATTACTGTGACTTTGAAATAATGAGACTTTCTAATAAAATGTAGAAAAAAAACAAACCAGTTTTTACTAAAAGAGAGAACAGAACAAGAACATAAAAAACAATAACAGAGGAAAAATATCACACCTAAATCACTCTCCCTTCAGGGAAATCGAAAACTGGACTGTCTTGAGTTCAGTTACGGCTGTGGCCAGAAGGTGACAACCAAAGATTGTGGCTTGTGATTGGTGGTTTCCCTATGGCAATTGGGGTGGTAGTGAAGTCCTGGGATGGCAGTGTGGGTGGGTGCCATGGTCTGCCTCAGCAGAAGGCAGCTGCTGCTCTGGCTCTGGCAGTGGCAGAGGAGGTATGAGCATGCCACTGTGGCAGCAGAGCTGGGCTGGGGATGCGGCTGTGGTGGCTACAGCTGAGAGGCAGAAGATGTAGGGTGCAGGGCACGTGGCACAGAGGACGCCTCCTAGTGCATCGGTACTCGGGAAGTGTCAAAGAGCAAATATCACGGCACAGGTCTTTTAATTCCCATGAGACTTTCTCTTTAAGGGGATTCCCCTTCCAGCACTAACAGGTGATGCCACAGGGAGTGGGACTGGGCAGCTCTGGCTGCTCAACATCAAGCTCACCATCCTCCACACCAGCCCGGCTCCAAGCTAGGATCAGCCCCTCCATGCTTCCTAACCCCACCTGTGCCTCTGTCCCTTCACTCATGTCCCCAAACTGTGTGGTGGTATGAAAAAACTCCCTTAAGCTAAACTCCACTGTGGGAGCTGGATCTGTTTGGAAGCTTGTTTTGAGTAATGGCCCCTTCACCAACCCTTTCAGCAGCAACAGCCCAGCATCATAGCCTTCCCTCCGCTCCATGGTGGGAGGCACAATTGCCTGGCTGGGCGGTGACTCTCATGTTCAATGCAGGACTCTTGACCTCGCTGGGGTAACACAAAATTAGTTTACTAATAATTTGCTTGCATTTTGCTCCAGGTGTACTTTTTACGATCCCAGAAAACTCAAGAGCTGCCCAACCAGCTCTGCTGTGCTCTGTACTTGTGTCTCAGCAGTGGTCTAGAAACACAAGGTGCCTGACATTGCATGAATAGGCAGTAAGGAAAAGGGATCCTGAGCTGGCCTGGCATGGCCTCTTACATGCCTGTGTGCAGTGTACAAGCTACCATAAAGATACATGATTAATATACTGAACCTGAAGCTTGTCTTTATTCCCTGAAAAAGTCCCTGGATAATTATGATCTCCCCGCCTCTCCCACCCTATCGTCGTTTTGAATAATTTTTCTGGAAGATGTGAATTGCTTGATTCTTTTGTCACCTGACAGTTTTTACAAAGCACATTCCTGGAGTTCTGAGAACTGTGATATTTTTAAAGCTTCAGACTTTGGATAGCAATGAGGGTGGATATATATGTTTTCTACCAACAGTTTCTATTAACCAGAGTTCCTTCAGAAACAAATGCCAGGGAGTCTACTAGGAGCATCTTACAAAATACTTTTTCAGCAAGAAGAGATATCTGAAAATATTATCTACTGGGAATCCTTGAGCAAAAATATTCTTGATTGCACTGCTCTAAATGCCTCTCCTCACATTCTCTTCTACTCGGCTTGTTGAAATATGCTTTCTTTTCCTCTGTCTTGAAGAACAGCCAGCCTCTTCCCAGGCCATCCAGTTTCAATTCATATACTCTGTCTAGATCCTTATTGATTCATCATTCCCATGGCTTAGAGACTTTCTATTATATGGAATCAATAGACGGAGGATTGTAGCAGGGTAGGTCACTCCAAAAGAGGGCATTTCACATTTTTAGATATTTGTCTTGTTAGAAGGGCTGAGTTAAGTTCCCCTCCTGAGTCTGCACTTCAGAGAGCTTGCCTCAGGCTCTATAGAAGCAAGCTGAAACTTAAAATTAAGATCTTTCAGACAGAGTACTGTGTGTTGGGACATCCTATGGAATTTCTTTTAACATGTTAAGAAATCTGAAAGATTGAGGAGAAGTCCTAGAAGGCAGAGGTGTAAAAAAAGAAGAAAAATCTAATTACATAGTTTTTGGGAAGGTAAATGTCCATATATGTGCCTGTGGTTTGTGTGAGGTATATTTCAAAATGTATTTGATGTTTACCTGACAGGTTAAGTAAAAATACATTACAGAGCTGCAGAATGGAATGTGATGTATTATAAAAATACATAACAAAATTAAAGAAATTTTAATTTGTACATTCTGTCCAGTCATGACAATAGATAGAAAAACAAAGCCAAAACAAACCTGAAACCAAAAGAAATTGATATACCAACTGAAACTATGTGTAAAAGACAATGAGCCAACCAGCCAATGATCAAAGCAAGTAAGCAAGCAAACGAAAGTCTTGCAGAGCTTTTAAAAGGTGGGATTTAAAAAATTAAATGCTTTTTATAGATAAATTGTGTTAAATTTCATCACATATTTATATGCTGAATGTATACACACATATTTTCAGGACCTTATATTTCCATTTATATATACTTTGTAGGTGAGTGGGTGCACAGGTGTACATAAATGTCTTTCTGTACAAAATAGGGATAGAGAGTGACTCAGTATTCTGAATATTATATTTGGCAAAATTTTGCCCAGTGGGAATCTTGATATTGGCAGAATTTTCAGAACTCTTAACTTCATCTCACTAACTGGTTTCTATGAGGTCATCACTAAAGCCCCAGAGTGCTTCTAGAAGATATATTCTAGATTCAATCTAGTATTCAATCATCTTAAACAAGTGACATCCACATTCATCCTTAGAAAAACATCTTTGTGCTGCTTACTTTGGAAGTCATGGCTTTCTCTTAAATCTTTTTTTATTTTGTGGAATTTATTAAAGATATTTAAAATAAATTTTGGGGTCTGTTGATTTTCAAGGCTTGAAAAATCTTAGCATGGGTTGAACAAGAGGTGGTAAGCATAATTTTTTAAAAAGAAAAGTGAAATAAAATATAAATACTTCGATAATGGAATTCATGGTGACGTTTGAGTGCTTAAATATGAATAGACAATCTTATTACTGAGATCTATTACCTACAAAAAAGATGGAGAGGGATGTTTTATGAGAGGATGTAGTGACAGGACAAGGGGCAGTGGTTTCAAACGGAAAGAGAGTTAGATTAGATATTAGGGAAAAATTCTTTACTATGTGGGTGCTAAGGCTGCGGAACAGGTTGCCCAGATAAGTTGTGAACGCCCCATTCCTGGAAATTTGAATGGAGTTCTGAGCAATCTGGTCTAGTAAAACGTGTCCTTACTTTTGGAAACAAGATCACACATAAGCAGATGTGTGTTGCAGTGGAAATACAGCACAGGAACACAGCTACACCCTTCTCTGGAAAAATTATCCTTCCCTGGGCTTCAGTTGCTTCCTTCATAGATGCACATAAAGTCCACTGAGGTGCTTGAGATATTTTCTGATAAGCATGAGAAGCCTGAAAGAAGGCAGGTCAAAAGCACCACTAAATTTAGCTCTCCACCTTGTTACACTAATCCCGTTTCATAGACACTTCCATACTCAGTACTTTTCTTAAGATGCTACTTAGGGTGAGGATGTGTCTAAGGTTAAGACAATATCTGCTAGGGAAACTGGGAAGCTTCCTGAAGTGGAATGAAACTTTCTCCACTTAACTGCACTTCAAATCAAGAGGCTTTCAGTCAAAAAGGTAGAAAAAGGAAGTAACAATTCTTTACTAAAATAGTAAATTCTTTACTAAAACAGTAGCATAACACTAATAAGAAATATCACCCCAACAACCCCTACCTCATCTCCCCCACCCCCACGTATTATTCCGCAGTGTGATCCCAGCTGCGGGGGAAACAGGAAAGTCCCGCGGGCTCACCATACAAGCAGGGAATCCCCTGCTGAGGAATTCTGCGCTCAGCTCGGTGGGTTACCTTTTCCCTTCCTTAATTTTGCCAGCATCTCATGGCATTAATGGCAAAATTTCACCAAAAGTAATCTAACCCATAACAGGGTGTCTTGCTAGAGGGTCATGCAAATACAGGAAGGTAGATAAAACTCTTTTTTTTTTTTTTTCCTCTGATATGTCCCTGAGAACATGTTAATTTGTCATCTAGTACAATGTGCCATGGGACCATTTGGGTCAGCTGGAAAGAAAAGAAAATCAATAATGACTCACCTAAGGAAACAGGGGAAATATATTCCCCATAACTGTGTAAACCACAGACTTCTGAAGCCCTGAGACAGAGGAAAAATTGTGGGGGTTTTGTATTCTGTCAAACGCTGAAGGCTGCTCTGAGACATGTGCTACTGCTTCTTGCTGAGTCGAGGTATTTGGCAGAAGGCCTACAGAGAGAATATCAGAGAATAAAAAGCTTTCCTGCCAAATGTTCTTTTGAGTGCTTGAGAGCTAGATTGGTCTTTTTTCTCTGTGAAATCATATAATTAGTAATCTCAAGTTTTAGCCTGGTAATTTACAAAATGTCTGCACACTTTTATGTATCATTTACTTAACATGTTTTATAACAACCTCAGAGATACTGGAGGTTTTGACTTTTTGTAGTGTTTATAAACTGCATCTCACCCTGAGTCTTTCTCTACCAGTTCTGCATGAGCTCTTCTCATGATTGGTATCAGCCTGCAGCTGCTAGGGAAGAAACGTGGGAAGTGTGTTGCCTGCAAAAAGCAAAGTGGCTCCATTTCTGTTCTGTAAGGAAACATCCAGCCTTTGCTACTGTCATTAGCATCATCCTCTCACCCAACAAACAGGGTGACTGTGGTGGAGTGGGTCTACTCTGGGCACCTTCAGTGGGAGGTAACAAAAGACTTGGCAGGCAGTCTGCAACCAGAGAGCCCAGGTTGTGGTGAGGACTGAGCTAATGTGCCTCTTCTCTTCCAGCGAGGGCTGCAAAGTCACAAATTATCGTTGCTTGTGGTCTTGTCTCTGAACCCTCTGTGGTTTTGTGAACCTAGAGATCACCTGATTTCAAAATTGAAAGTCAGACCTAGAAAAGGCAACACTCCAGGCTGAGGGAGGTCATATGGAGAAGAGAAAATTAAACTTCAGGCTACCTAAAAATCAGTTGTGATTTGAGCTCCTGTGTCTTTGGCTTAAAGTTTGGAATGACGTCATCATCTGTAGCCATTGCCATAAAAAGGCTCTGACTTTAGTGGGAGGAGATGAGCTTATTTGAGTAAGGCTGGCTCACTCCTGCTGGAGGACTCATTCTCAAGCTTCAGAGAATAAAGTCAGATTTTCATGAGCCCTCTAGGTTCAAGTGATCCTATATGAAGTGCCTCATCTGTGGTTTTTTGTTTGTTAAGATTGTGTGACCAGCTGGGACTGCCAGCTTGCTGCATTGTTCCAATAAGTCTTTTTCTCTCATAGTGGAGATAGCTCTATCTTTCAGTCCATTTCAGTGCATAGGTTTTGCTGTGGGAATGTCTGAGGCTGGATCTCAAGTTCATTAGTGATCTCTTCCCAGGGGAATGCTTACTTTGTAGTTTTCCTTGATTTATTTTTTTATTCGAAAAGAGAAAACGTCTTCACACACAGATGGCTATAACTGATGGCTGACAAGACAAGCTGATGGATGACATTTTTCTTTGGCACCGTGCAGAAGATTATGCTTGACAATGTGACTGTGGCAAACCATTCATTAACTGGAATTTTAAAGGCTACCAGAGATGCTGTCTGCATGGCGTTGTCAGATGAATTCTGCTCATCATCCTTCACCAAAGTAGACTAGCTGGGTTAATTGCATTCTAGAGGAGCTGGGCTAATATCTACAGAATAAACACTTCTCAAGAATTACTCTTGTTATTTTAGAATGGGGCTCTCAGGAGAGAAAACACCACATTGAGTCCAAGAAGCCTGGGCTGATCCGCAGTTGGCATCATCTTCTCTGTATGTGCTGCCCAGAAGTAACAATGCAAAATTATTCCAAGCAATCAGCTCTGTTTTTTCACCAATTCACCTGAGAACCTGTCCCAAGATGCAAGAGACATCAGAGTAAAAGGGAGATGAAGCACAATGCTATACTTCTAATTTAAATTGATTCTTCACTGGTGTAAGTAGAGCATTGTCTATCTGGACTTTTCAGTGTCCAAGGTGACCAAGTGACTTTTAATGACTATAGCTGAGGTGCAAGGCATGGAAACATGAATGCAGTAAATAAGACCTCAAAGTCCTGTCAATAAAGTGTGTTTGTAGGGGTTTCAGAAATATTTATAGGGAAATATACATTATATACGTTGATGAGGTTCCCTCTCAGTCGTCTCCTTTTGAGGCTGAAGCTTCCTCAGCCTTTCTTTGTAAGAGAGATGCTCCAGTCCCCTAATAATCTTTGTTGCCCTCTTCTGAACCTGCTCCAGGAGCTCCATGTCGTGTAATGAAGAGAACAGAGCTGGAAACAGCAGTACAGATGTGGCCTCACCAGGACTGAGTAGAGGAGCAGGATCACCTCCCTTCACCCGCTAGCAGTGCTCTTCCTAGCGTACCCCAGCATACTGTTGGCCACCTTGGCCACAAGGGCATTCTGCTGGCTGATGGACACCTTGTATATATACAGTGTATATAGGTAGATGAAGGGAAGTTTTGAAATTATAGGCCCCACTATGGCCCCTTCCTACTTCACCCATTCTGTGATTTTGTGATTCTGTGACAGTGTAGAATAAAAGAGTAAAAAATTAAAATTTTTTTCCTGCTGATTCTACAATACAACACCATGTGTCATATGAAAATAAAGCAACATGAGTACCTTTCCTGACACACACCACAACAGTGTCATGCCTCATTGTCACCACTGAGGACACAGGCATAACTGCTGAGCCTGTAATTGATTTTTCAGTTCACTGGCCAAACAGGGGAAAACCCAAACAAACAAAGTGGAAAATACCATGCAATTTTTTTTTTAAATCCCTTTGTTTTTGATAATGTTCACAATTTCAAAAATTCCTAAGTTTTTCAAAACAATTAAAAATATGCAACAAAATAAAATTAAAGAAAAAAAGTTAAAACAAACCTTTACCTGCTCTCTATGTAAGAATGCTTACTTTTAGGTTCAATATGTAATCAGATTTAACGAAATTTTAAAAATATATTGCTTCGATACTGTAGTTTTAGTAAAAGAACTGTTCAGTGAAAAGCACATGACAACTCTAATGACAGTTTAAAATGTGATTTAATAACTTTAATCCATCATACTTTTCAGTTGTATCTGATCTATATCATCATTTGCTCAGTCACAGGTGCTGCATATGTAAACATCAGAATAAAAAACTCAGTTGCAAATGCAAATATCACCTTTATTAGACAAAAAAAGAATTTGTCACTGAAATTCTGATCCAAAAAAACAACTATCAAACCAAATCCATCAATTTGAAAACGTTTTGAATTTGATCTTAAAAGGTAATGTTCAGTTAGGTTCTACCTAGGTATCTACCAGGGCTTCTTTGGGAATCAGACATCTTTTCCTAATGTCTCTGCTGCCAGTTCTCCCTCTGGCTCATGGAGGTGAAATAGAGGTGTGCTTTGTTTTATATTCACACAAGCAAACTGAATCCTGTGCTCCCAAAATCTTATCTGTTTTTTTTGCCAATTGCACAAATGACTGATCAAAGCCTTTAACAAAAATTTCACATTGGTTATGTCCTTAGATCACACAACAGCAGCGATATCAACACCATTACTGATAGAGTAGAAATAAGCTTTTGCATACCAACTGTTATGTAGATATTACAGAAAATATTGAAAAATATTAAAATTAATTGAACGAAGAAGCTGTGTATTTTTTTTTTAATTTATCTTTATCTGACATTTAAGCAAAGAAAGTTTAGATAGAAATCCTGTCTTGGCTGTGGTTGCATAACATTTTGATCACTTAGATGTGCAGCTACTAACACTAAATTATTGAAAAAATGCAATGATAGTGTGTGTGAGTATATGTTTTGTGTGAGACATTTTGCAAATTCATTTGTATCCTTCCTTTCTACAGTGACACACTGAGACTGATATGACATATTGAAACTGCTGAAGTGTAGCAGACTGAAACCCTACATTTGTTTTCCTTATCAATCAAGATGAAAAAAGCAAATAGACTATGTGAACAAGAAAACCTACTTTTTTCCTGGTCACTTAAGAGTAGGACAGTCATTGAGAGCCTAGCCTGGAAAAGTGGTAGATTATAATCACTAATTCTATTTATCAATAGCACCAAACCACACATTTGTTTGAATATTGTGATATAGAATAGTGACTAATCACTTAGGGAAAAAAAATCACAGTATCAGCAAGGTAGGAAGAGACCTTAGAGATCATCAAATCCAACCTATAATCTAACAGCAACCCATCATCTAAACTATGGCATCAAGTGCCTCATCCAGCCTACTCTTGAACACCTCCAGGGTCGGTGACTCCACCACCTCCCTGGGCAGCCCATTCCAATGGCAGATCACCCTTTCAGTGAAGAATTTCTTCCTAATATCAAGTCTAAACCTCCCCTGATGGAGCTTGAGACTGTGTCCTCTTGTTCTGTCACCAGTTGCCTGGGAGAAGAGACCAACCCCTGCCTGACTACAACCTCCTTTCAGGTAGTTATAGACAGCGACAAGGTCACCCCTGTGTCTCCTCCAAACTAAACCATCCCAGCTCCCTCAGCCGCTCCTCCCAGGGCTTGTGCTCCAGCCCCTTCACCATCCTCGTTGCCCTTCTCTGAACACATTCCAGTAACTCAACATCTTTCTTATACTGAGGGACCTAGAACTGGACACAGTACTCGAGGTGCAGTCTGACCAGTGCTGAGTACAGGGGAGACCAGTGCCGAGTACAGGGGAGAAATGGACGAAGTAAGTTGATAATCTGCTGCAATACAGTTTAATTGTCCTTAAAGATGATTATTTTAAAAAGTCATTCCATTATAATCCTTAATGTGGATGACACAGAATCACACAGTCACAAAACATATTGTGCTGGAAGGAACCCATAAGGATCATTAAATCCAGCCCTTAGCCATGCACAGGACTATCTCTGAGTCACACCATGGGCCTGAGAGTATCATCCAAACATTTCTTGAACTCTGTCAGGCTTGATGCTGTGACCGCTCCCCTGGGAAGCCTGTTCCAGCACTCAACCACCCTGTGAGTAAAGAACCACTTTCTAATATCCAACCTAAACCTCCCTTGACACAGCTTCAGGACATTCTTTTGGGTTCTGTCACTGGTCACGACAGAGAAGAGATTTGCTCACACACTTCCCCTCATGAGGAAGTTGTAGACCGCAATGAGGTCTCCCCTCAGTCTCCTCTTCTCCAGGCTGAACAGACCAAGTGACCTCAGCTGCTCCTCATATGGCTTCTCCTCAGGGTCCTTTGGACACTAACAGCTTAATGTCTTTCTTGTATTATGGTGACCAGAACTGCACACAATATTCAAGGTGAGGCTGCACCAGTGCAAGAACAGCTTTATGCAAAATGAGAAATAATAATTGCTTAGCTTTACTTTTTCCAGGAATATGATAATGACGATGAACACTTAAGTTTTTGACATACCAAAATCATACTGATTTATGAGATAGCTGTGAAGATTTTGCTACATGAAAAAATCCCTGTAAAAGCAGCAGGTTAAATACAGGAGATACCATTAATGGATGAGACATGGCTATGCCTGTTTTCTAAGTCCCACTCTAATAGTACAGTGTTACTGTGTTATCTTCTCGAACATAATTTATCTTATGTACAATCATCAGGAAAACTTTGCACATACACATCTCTGAGTCCCTTTCTTCAGTCCTTCTTCACACTGGTTGTGGGAAGGACAACTTGCATTAACAGGGAATGCAGGACTAAGTGTTTGCAGTGGTTTTGAATAACTAATTTCAGTAGGATTTCAGAAATGACATTTGTTTCCTCAAAAAATTTCTCTAAAGCCAGCTGCATACTTTGAAGTCTGTGCTAGGAGAAAAGAAACAAAACCAAAATGTGAATCTCTCAAAGTACTATCCTGCTTTCATAGGATGGTTCAGAGGCTCAATGAGGTTATGTTGTATTAGGTTGTAGGAAATCCTTTATCTACTGTATAGAAGTTTTAATTTCAAATGAACGTGACAGACACTGTACTTACTGAACTGGAACTTAATTATTTGATAGCGTAAGGAGCTGAAATCCCTTCATTTCCTCTCAAGGAGTATTCATTGCATGCTCTAAATGGCAAACAGAAACTAGAGAATGGCTGACCTAGATTTTTCAGTGTTTGAAATATCTTTGTGTATTTTTCTGTGGGTTTTTTTTTGTTATATACCCAAAAAATGTCAAAGTGGCTTTATTAAAGATTCCCCAAATACTATCAATAGTATATGATTATTTTTTCTCTTTCATTTTTCACGTATCTTTTCACCTTTTGAAATGCTTTTCTGTATTGTACGTGAAAGTGACTGTTTAATTTAATTACACTTTTTTTCCATAGAAATCTTACTATGCCTGATTTTCTCCTCCTAATCACTACAACGAGGCTCTCAAAACTTTTCCTTCAGTATTAATATTTCCCTCACAAAATTTTACAACAACTCTTTTAACTGGCTTCTATTTCTGATGGTTATTGGTATACATTATAATTTGTTTTTTCTTAGCAGTTATATTATGGCAATTCTGTAGACCTAATAGAGCAATGAAAAGCTATACAATAAGAGAGTGAGGAAACAAAGTTTCAGGATCAGTTAGAGTACAAATTAAAACTAATATAGTGAAAAATCAAGTGGTACAATATTCTTGTCCTACTACTAAATTTACTTCCTTTTGTAGATTCATTGTCTGAGTTTTTAATATACTTTTGTAAAATAGAAAGTAGTGAATTTATGTTAGCATGAGATGTGTAATTGCCTATCAAAGTAAAATTTCATGTGAATTTACAAAAGCAGTATGTGTTTGTTCTACTATATATTATGCATTCCAACCTTTCAAGTGTTTTACTGACAAAAAATTAATCTATTTATTTAAATTGCTTTATTGGCATTTTAGTGTTTTGACCCTGGCTGGATGTCAGGTATCCACTAAAGCTGCTCACTCCCCTTTGCAATGGATAGAGGACAGAAAATATAACAAAGGGTTTCATGAGTTGAAATAAGGACCATAAGACATGCCTTACTGATCACCATCATAGGCAAAACAGACTCCAAGTGGGGATTTTAATTGAATTTATTACTAACAGGACCAGGGCTTAAGAATAAGAAATAAAATAAATCTTAAAGACACCTTCCTCTCTCCCCTAGCAGTGAAGGGAGACAGGGAATGGGGATTATGGTCGGTTGTTTTCGCACTGCTTAGAGAGAGGAGTCTTTCCCCTGCTTCCCATGGGGTCCCTCCAGTGGGAGACAGTCCTTCACAAACTGCTCCAGCGTGACTCCACCCCATGCGCAACAGTTCTTCAGACATTGCTGCCACATGGGTCACTTTTCCACAGGGTGCAGTCCTTCAGACACAGGCTGCTCCAGCCACAAGTCCTGCTCCCATGTGGGCTCCTCTCCCCATGGGTCAGCAGGTCCCTGCCAGGACCCTGCTCCAACATGGGCCTCCCATGAGGTCACAGCCTCCTTCCAGCATCCACCTGCTCTGGCGTGGCTCCTCCACGAGCTGCAGGTGAATCTCTGTACCCATATGGTCCTTTATGGGCTGCAGGGGCACAGCTGCTCCACCATGGTCTTCACCATGGGCTGTAGGGGAACCTTAGCTACGGTGCCTGGAGCACCTCCTCCCCCTCCTTCTCCACTGACCTTGGTGTCTGCATTGTTGTTCACATGTTCTCATTCTGCTCTTCTCTGGCTCCCATCTTCATCTACCCCTGAACTTTTTCTTTCTTTATTGTCACTACTGATTGGCTCAGCCTTGGCCAGCAGTGAGTCTATCCTGGAGCTGGCTGGCATTGGCTCTGCCAGACATGGGGAAAGCTTCAAGCAGCTTCTGGAAGAAGCCTCCCCTATAGCCCCCCCGTCCGGTACAAAAACCTGGCCACAGAAACCCAGTGCAGGCATATATACCTATGGACTTGTTTGGAAAATAATTAAAAGTAATTTTTGCAGCAGCATGTGTTTGTAGCTGTAAAAATACTTTCTCATCATTAATGGTATGAAAATATTAGAGACTGAAAAGTTCAGGCAGATAGTATCAGATACTTTCCTTATCCTCTACTGAATTAAAAATTTTAGTTAGAAAGTGAAGAAAAGCACTTTTTGTGTGAAAATATTGTCTTTCCTCCTATATTTCTGATTTAAATGTAATATTTCAGCATATCGAAATATGTTGGCTTATGGGTTAATTGCTTGCATTGCGTTATATCATTTCAGCTATAGTACAGCACGATGTGGTGGACTATAATCAAATCTGACATAGTACAATGCACTGAGTGGCAAGAAAGACCACAGACTTTATTGGAATTTGTTATACTGAAAAAATGCATAATTCCCTGAATGAGACGTTTAGTAGTTTATGTTTCATTATTGAAGACATGGACTCTGATTGCTGTCTGTGGCTGTTTCCTCTAAGAACATTCTTGGTGTCCAAATCCTACATTGAGTTTGTTTTCCTTTCTCAGGTCTTTCAGGAGCTGATTCTATGCAGTAACAACTGCGTGGATCCAGAAATAAACGATGGGCTTCTGAAAGCCTGTTAGTAGGACTTTCTCCTCATGGGTTGTTTGGCATTAGAGGTATAAAAGGTAGCATTCAGTACATATGCTTTGTATAGAGCATACAAAAAGTTAAATAGCAGCAAAAATAGGGGACTTTGGGGTACAGTTAAAACACATATGTTTAATAGCAGCAAAAACAGAAGACTTAAGGGTACAGTTAAAACACATATTTCTTCACATATTTAGTACTCCTAGCCGTACATGGTTGTAGGTCAATACTCACTAAAAGTTCAGATTTCTTTCTCTCTTTCTTCTGGTGGGAATGAAATATCTGATCTTGTATCAGTAATCACTGACAGTTCAGTTAAAATTACTTTTTCCAAACTCCAAGTCCTTTGATGACTGACTCCTGAACCAAGAAGGGTAGTTCGGTAGCTCTGCTTTTAAGAATTAGTTGTCTCATAGGACTCGGACTCCAGTAGCATGATTCTGGTGATAGAGTAGCTTGAATGGGAGTGAAAGATACAGGTATGGAATAATGAAAATTATCTTGCTGCCTCCTTAGTTTAAAAAATTTTGTTCCCCATGTTCCCAGACTTACTTTGCAGTGCCAAGCAGAAAGATTTAAATTGTGATTCCTTAGTGGATTTTATTTCCATGTTTTTTTTTTTTCCAGGGCCAACTCTGTGTCCTCTCACTTTTTCTCTATCAACCTGTAGGAAGGTTTTGGAATACCATATCAAAGACTATATCTGATCTAGACATAAAGCCTGGTGACATAGGTTCTGAAAACATATGCATGTATGAGAGTATTTTAGCATTGATACAGTTTCATTTGAGTTTCTCCCTTAGGGAAAAAGGAAAAAAAGTATTGACAGAGATACACAGCTGCTTACTGGAGTCCAGAAATTAATATAGTTTCTAGGTTAGTTTTGTGTTTTTGCTTCCTACTTCACTGGGACAGTTCCATATGCAGCCTTGTCGAACTAGCCCATGTTTTCTGCCCATTTGGAAAAGAAATCAACTTTGCCTTCTGATGTTAGTATCATTGTAATTGTTATTTCATATTATTTCTTACTGCTTTACAGAATCAAGTTTAATGCATTTCTAATAAAAAATAGCCAAACCAAACAGTATGATGCTACCTTGCAGTTATCAAATTTCTCATGTTCTTTTCACAGCTCACCATGTTAAAACTGGGACCTGTGAAGTGGTGGCACTTCACAGATGTTGCAATAAGAACAAGATAGAAGAAAGATCACAGACGGTGAAGTGCTCCTGCTTCCCTGGGCAGGTGGCAGGTACCACCCGGGCAGCCCCTTCTTGTGTTGATGGTGCGACTACTTCTATTGCTTCCTATCTTTGTGTTCCTAGGAGTTTTTGCTGGCTTAACATCATCATCATTGCAGTTACTTATTTAAAATAAGTGTAGGACAGCCTTTGGGGAAGTCCAAGGTGAATGGGAAGAAGATGGGAAAAATTAATTATTTGCTATTGGTCTGTGAAAATGCTAAGCAAAATTGTTGGACGTCAGTGAAAGAGACCTCTTGAGAGGATTAATTTGATCTAACTGACAGAGGACTCTTGGAGTTGTATAAAATTCACTTAATTAAAAGTATTTATGGAAAATTGACATGAGCACATAATTTTCATGTGCAATATTCATGCATCTGATTTATAAATTGTTTCATACAGGAAAAAAAGAAGCAAAGAAATAGAACACAATTCTGTCTGATTTTTAGTCTTTTTCGAACAACACTATTAGTCTTATTCACAGTGTAATATTAGTGTCTAACAACAATTTTGATATAGGTTCATGCATCTTATTTAGGAAAATACTATCTGATTTTTCATACTGCTTTCTGTGAAAGAGTAGCAGAATTCACTCTTTACATGATCTCTTTACTGTTCGTATGTTTTTGGCTGTCAGAGAAGCTGTAAATATGTCATCATTGGGGAATAAATTTAATCAACATAATAGACTATATAGTAGACCAGGCAAAAAGAGAGATTCTACTTATCACTTTGAAATTTGGCTAAGCAAGAAAAAATTAGGTTGGAATGAAATGCTGTGAAAAGATTGACATTGAAGCACATAGCACCTTTTGCAAATTGAAACCTAATTTCTTATTAAGGTTCTGAGGTGCCTGAAAATCATAGACTACTTGTCAGTCAACATATTTCTAATAATGAAATTTCTAATAAAGAAAATAAAATAAATGTTGCAACATACTGACATATTAAAATGTCTATTTCAACAACATGCAGGCATATTTGTTTTCCTCTCTTGTAGCTTCAATAGTGGAGCAAAAATGGTGGTGCCACATGCAACCATGTCTTGAAGGGGAGGAATGTAAAGTTCTTCCAGATCGCAAGGGGTGGAGCTGTTCCTCTGGGAATAAAGTGAAAACAACTAGGGTAGGTATGATACCAACCTGACATGTTATCAACGAGTTAAAAAAAAAAAAAAAGCGGGAAATTTGGTGCACATAGAAGACCTGAGTTGAGAAGACTAAAGAAGCATGGGAAAAGAGTCACTCTGTGGTTGGACTTCCTGGTCCTGCACACTATTCTCAACATAGTTTTCAATTACTTGAACATAGTAAGCAGTGTGCCAGACCTTCTCAGGTAAGCACTAGGGATAGTAGAGTTGATACCTTCAACTAACAGTAATGATCAAATGTATTATAATGTAATATATATTTCTTTCTGAAACCACTTGCACAACATCTATGCACCTTGTTAAGTTCTTCATTTACAGGATAGCAAATCATTTCATTTTTATCAATAACATGGGATTATCATGTTTCTACGTAGAAACTGCTGAGTATGGTAAGCATTTGTGGTATCATTATATGACATTCTGCTTCTTTCCATCTTGTACGACTGAGATTTGGTAAAAAAATTTGACAGAGTATCAGTGAGTTCTTTTCTTCCATTTGACTCTTCTTATATTATTAGATTACACTAATAGAAATATGTCTAACATTCTTAATATACAGTGCTTGATAACAATAAAGTGTACATGCTATCATCTCTTTTTAGTGGCTATGAGAAACAGAAGAAAAATAAATTCTTGAGATAAGCATTAAACACACAATCTTCCCAAAACTACAGCATTGTACCTCAGTAGGGTCAACACAGTTCATCAATGTACAAAGGATTAAAATGCAGACTGAAGACACACATACATGTGTTACGTATAGACACTTTCATCTCTACGTGCCGCAATATATATTCATGGCTGGTCAGACCATAATTAGCTAGCATGTTGTTTACTCTGTGCAGGTGTTGGAGTGTCTATGTCATTTCATTGACATCTTCCTTGCATAAGCACTAAATTTCTGGTACACATTGGCTGTGATGAAATGTTGCATGCTCTGACTGAATTATATTCCTTCTGTTCCACAGAGGGCTCCATATGTCCAAGTTTCTGTTATGTATAATTCTCTAAAACATTTTGACATTGTTTGAAGGGAGGATACCTCCTAAATGTTTGTTATACAATTCCACTCCTGATTCCACTTTCAAATGTGTTTCTTCTGAAGATGATCTTGCTGTAATGCTGCCCACACTTAACTTTGTACATGCAAATGCAAACCTGATTATATGCATGTAAAATATATGTGCATATATAATATAACTAAAAGGAACTAGATAGAATGTAATAATAGTAATAGAAATAGAAAAATAATGCCATGTTTTTTTTAAATTTGTCCATGCTACTACTACGTGACACTGTTAGTGTTAAAGAATGCATGCCATTTTATATTTATTGAGACTGTTTAATAAGAGGTAAGTAAACGTGTGTGCCTGGATTACATTTCTGTAGGAAAAAAAGTGGCCATGAAAGGAAGAAATATCAATTGGAAATGCCTCGATGAGACTTCTAAAAGATTTGTCAGAATATAGGTTTCTCTGCACTGGTGAAATTTTATCCACTCTTGGGAATCTACAGAAGCCCAAGGCTGTTGTCCTCAAGGGCTTATGCCTGTGTTGTAGTCTTGTAGGTTTGGCTTTTTGCTGTAGTTGGAATTTTCTTATCCATCATGATGGGGACAATCCACAGGACTCATTTAATTTCTCTTCAAAAGTGATGCTTTGAAAAAGCCATTCCTTTTTTTAGATTTGCTGTCATAGAGACTGATTAAGTAAAATGGCTACAATCACCTGCTTACAGACCTATCACCACTAAACCATTAAAAGGAAGATAGTTGCCTTAAATGCTCCACTATTTCTTCTGTCTTCATATTTGTCCAGATATTTTATGTTGTCCACCTTTTTCCTTCTTTTTCCACCAGCTGCAAGGCTGTTTTAAGGCAGTAACAAACCTGAGTTCAAATTCCTGACTAAAAGTTGGTCTAAGTCACTGAAATCATATGACAGGCAAATGAAGGTTTCTGTCTTTCTGGATGCAGGAGGCTGTGGTTTTAGTAGACATCATTCCAATGACCAAAAAAAAATTATTATTGGAAATGTGTGTGGTTTTTTGCACTAAGAGAGTAGCTCATTATCAAAAGGCAAATACTTTTCCTTACTATGCAGTGACTACAATATTTTTGTAGCTCCTCTTTCTGCTCCCCAAAATCTATATAAATAAAAGGAAAAGCTACAAAGTGCTTGGTGGTTTCAAAATCCCCTCCTTTTAAAAATTTTTTTAGAAAAATAAAAATAACTCTACAGAGGGTCAATATAAAGTTATGAATAATAGGTTTTTGACTAAAATGAAATACCTCATATATGATTATCATGTATAATGTAAAAGCGTAAAGAAACAAAGAGAACTGAACAGCTTGGGTGATATTAAGTGGATTACAGAAAAGCCTTGTGAAAGCTTTCCTGGAAGGCCAAAAAAAAAAGTCTACATTCTCCTCTAAAAATTTTCTATGTTTGCTTTCTTCATGTGCAAAAACCCTAACCCAATTAACTGCTGAAGTACTATCTACTCTTCTACAGGATACCAAGTTCTAAAGCACCACTTATATTTCTTCATCTTGAGTTGTTAGTAGTTAAATTTTATGTTAGAGGTAAAACCAGTGGAGCAAGGAGGTATTTTGGTTGTCCACCTCTGTCAGCATACTTAATCACACTATTGTAAAAAATAATGATACCAACATCCTAATAGGCACAGTATTAGGCAAAGAAGCCAAATGAATAAAGGCAGAAAATGAATTGATTTTTAGTAATGTGGTCATCTTGAGGTTTTGCATTTTGTTTGGCTATAGTGATCTAATAAGGTCATACATGAATAATGAATTAGAAATACCAGAATTGAGACGTTAACTCATTTGGAAATTACCTTCAGAATGCAAAATCAGGTATTAGTTTCCAAATTTCTTTGCATATTATTGGGAAAAAGTTGATGTTAAGAGACAACTGTAGAAAAGGTCAGAATACAGAGAGAAAGTATGTATGAATTGGCTGAGTACTGAGTTAACTTGTGCTGGTTTAGAATTGACTATTTTGGTCTATGTAGCCTACAGGAGGGGAAAGGGAAAAAGCCAATGACAACTTAGCTAAACAAGAAATTCTTTTACTTTCCATAAAGAAATTTGCATTTATGTTCCTGAGCATTATACCACAACAAGAGAGGATGATCAGGAATACATTATAAGAGTTATGAAATGATTATGGGCATAGCTGAGATTTTACCAGGCACGCATGGGCATTCTCCTCCAGACTGAAAAACTTTTTTTTTGCACATTGCCCTCTTTAAATGATGAGAAAAAAAATTCAAAAAGGGGAAGATCCAAATATTTTATTTTACATTTGAAATGCTCTTTCTTCTTACTGTCTCTTTCTAATGTAATTGTTTTACTTCAAAAAGCTCTCCTGCTTATGGTTCGTTTCCTTCCTTGCAACATCAGAAAATGTCTGATTAAAACAAAGGAATTTTCCCATTAGTTGAAAACTGTAAAATATAGCAGTATTATGTATAAAACTGACAACATTTAAAAAATACTATGAGTTTATGTTAAACAAAGGAGCCCTTTACAAAGACTAGAAGCCAATATTATGTAGTCAAGTAAGAGCTGAGGAGAAATAATTTAATATTTATCTTAGTTATGGGGTGTATTCCACACTAGAGGTATCTCTTTGGATAGGGGGTTTCCAAGGGCAGATCCAAATGAGAGGCTTTTCTTGTACTTTTAAAACTGTACATTGCCCATTGTTTTTATAATAGAGGTAGATTTTACGTAAGAGCAGCAGAAGCTGCGTGTAATCTGTATGAAAGTGCATGTTGCCATGCCTCCTGTGGTCCCAGTTCCTTAGGCATCCACCTGGGACTAACTTGGAGCATGGCATGGCTCCTAGGCAGCCCATAAACCTGTGTCTTTCCTTCAGAAACTCGAGCACAAGAACAGAATAAAGTGGTCCATCCCAGGTCTTACCTTGAGATCCTGGAGTTGCAACATGACTGAAGAAGTTTGTTCTTGCTCCTGGCAGTAGGAAATTGGTATTTTATGAAGATGTAGAGAAATATACATTGGTATTTTTCATGAGAAAAAGGATAGTAAAGAATACACTGTTTTAGTTGAAAGGCACCTGCAATGATCCCCTAATCCAACTACTTTACCATTTAAAGCATGTCAATAAGGGCACTGACAAGCTTGGGTATCAAACACCTCTCTAGGAAGTCTGTTCTAGTGTTTGACCATCCTCTTGGTAAAGACAAGCTTCCTTATGTCCAACCTAAACCTTCCCTGGTGCAGCTTTCAATTGCAGTAACGACCTATTACCTTGTCCTCAAGCTTTTAGTTTGATTTAGTGGAACTGCTTATGGAATGAGGCATGGTTTAACACTATGTACTAGGTTCTGGTTAAAATATGTGGAGTGAATTTACTGGACTTTGCTTGGGGTAGGACTCTCTAGAGTGAGATAACTAACCCAAGCTCTAGAGTCTCTTTTTAGTATTAGGTAGAATTGTTCAATTCCAGAGGACAATTAATTTGGTTCTAACATAAATCAGATGAATGATCTTCTGGAGGTGCTTATGTGTCTTAAATAATCTAGAAGAAAAGTACAAAGGCTAACTTAGCCCCTAACGTTTAGATACATAATGTTGAATAGCAAGCAGCTCGCTTAGAGAATTTACTCCCTTTGATGTGGTCTTCAGTAGGAAGATGATCACAAAAGCCCCTTCATTCTTCGTCAGTTTGGGCTTTGGACTTTGACCACTATCAAATACAATATAATGTAATAGAAGTTTCAATGATCATGTTCTGAAGATACATAGCTATGAGCTAAATCAGTGAATAATATTATGATGAACAACATGTCCAGTACGTGTCAGTAAAAATTGGAAACACTGCATGTTCTTTTAGAATTGACTTGTTGGTGTAATACAAACACTAATTCTAGTAATATAAATTAACAAAGAAAATAAAAATTAGATACATAGACAGTATTGATTATTATCCTCTGAAAAACTCTAGAAAGTGAAAGAGAGCAATGTTTTCCAATAAACAAAATAAGTATTTTCACCCAGATCATAAAAGACCATTTTTCAGAATTGAGCATCTAGCTACTGAAGTAGCTGAACACCCACACTTTTAAGATCAGCTGAAGGAACTGCAGCTGTTGCTCTGAAAACTAGTTAATATTTTTAACATGTGGAGAAAAGCACACTGCAGAACAGAAAGAAATCAATATCTAATATATTTCTATGTAACTATATGCTAAACAAATATTAGAGTACTGCAATAAAATAAAATAAAATAAATATTACAAGGACAGAGAGAAATAAAAGAGAAATATTACAGGGCTAAAAATAAATCCATATTGAGTATATTTATCAACATTCCAAATCCAAATCTGCTTTGCAAATCAATACCAATGATAAACAACCAGTGTGAAAAGAACAAAAATATTGCCAGGATGGTGAGAAATCCATACTGAGAGTGTTTATCTACATTCAAAAACAATATTGGAGAAAGCCTGAAGTCAGTTATTTGTAAAATTCTAGTTTATCTAATTTTATGTTATGGCTTCCAGAGTTTAAATGAAACTCAGAATTGAATAACATCCTTGGGAAAGTGTACCATCCAAACATACCAACCGGCTGCACATGATGCCAAATTATGTTCAGTACGTGCATCCCACTGCTCTCAATCAGTGTAGTGTAGTTGCTATCTATAAATACTGCTTACGTTTTTACTCTATCTCCTCTTTCTCACTTGCAGATGCTGTGTTGTTTCTATATTAATTACAGCTGGTGAAAGAAGAGGCAATAGTTTTATTTATGTTTTAATTTATAAAATATGCTATTCATAACCCTTTCAGCATAAGGAATGAAAAGACCTCTGTAAGGTCATTTTACATAGTAATACTTTTCAGTGGACTGCTCAGATTCCCAGTATCAAGGCAGAATTAAGTGATGACTCGACTACTACAAGTGCTGTCATAACTGCTGCTTGAATAAGACAACATAATACAAGAGAGCTAAAATATGTCCCCATATACATGAAGAAAACGGCTTTTTTCTTGTAACTGAGCCTGACCTAGTGTTAGCAATGCAGTGATGTGCATTGTTGATCTGTACTTCTCCACATGAGCAACAGAGGCATAGGCTCTTTACGCAGCAGCAGAATGTTAGAAAATGGAACAAGCATCACTGTTTTTTCTTCCAAAGATGAAAAGAAATATTACCATTCTGATGGCTTCTTCTCTCACATCTTTGTTCCTTTTTCTCTTCCAGGCTTTTCAGAAATAGCAATATGTAGTTGGAAAAAGCAGAAATTCATCATGTAAATGTCATGCATATGTTATTCCAGAATGTTTCCTATAGGCTGGCTATATGGTAGTTGTGGTCAAGGAGTGCTAATAAAGTAGTGTATTTCCCACACGACATGTATTACAGTGTAAAACTGCTACTAACTTATATGACATGAAACAAATTGCCTTTTGTTTTTATCACTGTGAGATGGGAAATACGTATAGGATGAGTCAATGTTCTGCTGTATGTTAGGCACGGGCAGTGCTTTTCCTAGTATTATTTAAGGGGTTGTATGTATAAATGAAGAAAACACCTCACTGTAAAACTACTCTGTTCTCCCGTCTCACTTCAGAGTTTTTGTCTATAGACTCCTCAACTCCTATGGAATAATGCACATATATACACTGATCAGCAATACCCTGTGGTTTATGAAAATTATGTGATTACAATATCAGTGAGTGCACAGACTGTAGCAAAATATTACCCATGGAAAAGAGTGATTGCACTTCTGACAGTCTCTTTGTTGCTATGGTATCTCTTTCCCTGCCTTTGGCTAATCTGTCACTAGGAGAAATTTGCAGCTGTTGCAGCATGTTTCTCATTACCAAGTCAGAGATCCACTGTATCTAAGCTGTCACTAAAATAGCAAGTAGTATGTACACATTTTCTAAGAATACATACAAGTTTTAGGGGGCAAATAAGCTGGTAATGGAAATATGATGACATTTTCTAGGGTCAAGCTAGATTTTGCACTAATCGGTAATTATTGTTTTGATCTACCATCACAGTTCTTTCAGTTTGAAGCTTTGCATTTTTTGTAGGGCACCTAAACACTAATCTTTTGATGAAAATATTTACCATGCCAGCCAACACATTTTACAAGGAATCATCAGTATTCAGTGCTAATGCAATTCACTGATTTTGCTAAAAATAACCATGCCTAGATTTATCCTATGAAAAGCTGCAAGTCTATATTTGACAGGAGTTTAGACCTATAGCTTGATAATGTTAATTTGTAAGTCACAGAAATCTAGACAAGTCTCAGTATCTTCACCAAAAGCAAATATATTCTAAAATACTCATTAAAGTCTAGTTATGGTATAAAGAATTACAGGAATAAGTGTTGTGGTGTTAAATGTTATAAGCAAAGTCATAGACTGAAAGGTCAGTAAAATTTGGTGGGCAGGTAAGGATAATTGAAACATTCCACTTCCAAGATATTTTCAGTCTCAGATTTTATTTAGTTCTGTTCTGACTTTGAATCTTAAGGGTACTGAAATTAAGGAATTGAAGAATATCAAAAGAGAGAATGAGTTAAAGGCAATATTCATAGGTACATCTCTTTTGAAAAGAGGGTGGCTGATAATGCATTACCTTGCTAAATCTCCCCATGAATACACTGAGTTTTGACTCTAGCTACTCAGAAGGGATAATCTAATGAGAAATTAAATCTTTTGCAATCCCTTCATCGCACTTGCAGTGTTAGTAATATATGGTGTATATATTTTTATCAGGAAATAGTTTTTTGTAAGGTGAGACTGCAGCTAGGATCCATTGTAAAGCATCACTTTAGCTTCTGCAGAACCTGAACATTGACAGAATTACTCCGAAATCAAAGGAAAATACTTTTGCAATATTTAAAGTGCAAATAGATTTCAGTTGCACGTAATTAATTAATAATCAGTGATTTCTGCAAGTGTTACTGCTATATATGAATCCTCCAATTCTTCAATCCAGCCAAGAAGTTTTCTGCCTTTGTCCCAAAAGATTCAACTTGTGATTTATTTTTCTTATTCGTTTTTCCTCCTTGTCCTTTGCTGGCATATTTGAGATACTGACCTCTTGTCTGAATAATAATTTTCTGCCTCTGGGATGGAAAAATAAGAACAAGCTCTTAAGGCTACTTGTTAATGACTGATTTTCTTCACTTCTCCATGAAGTTCCACTTTTCTAATGTCTGACTCTGAAATCAAAGATGTCTCAGCTCTCATTTGCAGCTTAATTCTGCCAGTCTTTTTGACATTCACAGCTGTGCAAGAAGGGCTCTTTGAATATCTAGTAGTTCTTTTAACTTTTCTTGGAAAATTTTAGTCAGCTTCTACTACCTCAGAAATTACCATATAGAAAGATGATATTCATATGCCAGTATCATCTGAGTCATGCTGGCATGTTCTAAAACTAGTGCTTCCTCCTTGTCTCAACTGCCTTTGTAGTCTGTAGGGGCTTCTTTGGATCATTTCTGCAAGTTGGAAATGATACAATTCAGCTCAGGGGAACCAGGGTGTTCTCAAGCCTCATGTTATCTGCCACCTAAATAGCTGCAGGCAGAACTCTTGCCTTTTTCCCTGGGTATTTGGCACAGACTTCACAAACTGCATCACTGATTAGGTGCAGAACTGATATGAGGGAGTGGAAATTTTTCAAAAGGGAACACTCTCAATTCTCAAAAATAACAGTTTTCTTGAGTTATTTCCTTACTTATTAGTGCTGATTATAGAAAACATCAGAAACACCTCCCTGTTGCAGCTCTGCTTTTCTGCTGTGTATTAAGGAAGGAAATGGGTAATAATCAATGTGGAGAGTCAGTCATAGAGAGCATTCTGAACATACACAGTTACTGTGAGAGGAGTGAACAAGTCTGAAACCAGTTGAAATCAGGTTATTCAAGTATTATTCCCTTGCAGAGCAAAGTGAGCATGGTTGTAAATCATACGTATTTCTCCATAAGAATAATGAAGGTAATCCTGTCCTATCTGAGAACTCTTCAAATTGAAGAAAAATATCAGGAAGGAATAAGTAGAAGACTGATGTCTAAGACTAAATTAATAAAGAAGATGACCAACACAGAATTTACATAAGAATTTCAAAATTGTTCTTTTTTTTCCCTTTTCTTTTTCCCACGGCTTGTTCTTTACTCCTCCTTCTGCCTTGGTGAACACCAGGTCGGTTTCAGGAAGGACACTTGCTATGTAGGGAGAAAAAAACTTCAACAGACTTTCTATGTTCTAAAAAAGAGACTTTCAGCTTTCTTTTACTGCATTATTAACATACACTGATGATTTCTTTTCTACAATTCTGACTATTTTTAATCCCCTTCTGCATCTGCAGTGATAAATGTCATAGAGCTCTGAAGTGCAGATTCTAGAAGAAGCTACAAAATACCTAGTTCATCATGGCTTATTTGTATGATGCAACCTGTAGAATTATATTGGCAAGACTGAACACAAGTGTGTCTCCTGTTTATGAAGATAGATATGATCTCAAGGAAACAATGGATTGTGTCTACCTGACATGTATCTACAAACTCAGTACTAATAGAGGATCTGAGAGTTTAATGGAGCTGCATATTTTAAGATGTCCAAAACAGTTTTGTCTCTTCAGGTTCAAGAATGCCAGAACATATATTACCAATGCCAGCCAGAACTTGTTTCTTCAACTGAAATTCAAGCTTTGTGGCTTAGGAACATGTCTCTGCCAAAAGAAGATCAAAGGACTTCATCTCTGCTCCTGTCATTTCTAATTAAGGCAAACACTCTGGGAAATCATATTATTTCTTCTAGAATCTTGATACCATCTGTCCTGTCTCCTTTGTCATCTTTTCAGAGTGACCTCGGAAAATGCAAATGTATTGTCTTCTTGAGTGCACCTTGGCAAATTTGAAGCTTATTACTTAGAAAGATGATTTCTTTTTGGACAGTCATTCAAGAAATTACCAGAGTCCTTTTTCTTCCTCTTGACCTTAAAACACATAATTGGTACTTAACATTCCTGATATTTGAAGGCAACAATCTCTTCCGAGACTTTTGGTGTTTCCTGCATTACTTGAGATTTTAGAATACCAGTGTCTAAATGCAATTATCTTCTTCATTCATACTTTGTCTTGAGTCACATACTAATCAGCATGAGAAGATAATGACAAGATGCAGGTATGAAGACAACTGGACGGGTTCTTTAAGAAAGACATGTTAAATGGAATACCACAGCAGATTCTTATTTAAATTTCTAGCATTCATTTTTTTTTCCTTTGACAGGATACATTTTTCTGTGTACTGTGAAATTTGAAAACAGTATCTAGATGATTCCCACTACAGAGAAGTTATAGGACATTGTAACTTTCACCTGGACATCTCAATAATGCTCAAGCAAGAAAACATTTACTTATTAAAGTGACAGTAGTGGTTCTTTTCATCTTTGACCAAGATGACAACAACTATTAGTTGAGAATCAGCAGCCATATACTTGACTACTTCTTATTGAAACATATGTATTATATTCCTAGGCAATGAGAAATCTTTTTAATTGTTTATGTGTGACAGCCTCTAGGGGAAAAGTCTTCCTTTTTCACTGTTCTGTTAAGACTTGAGAAAAGATGACAAGAATTTTTTTTAAATCCTCCAAAATCTACCTACCACCTTTCTTCTCTTTCTTATCTGTATTGGAGTGATGGCATGATGGATACTCATACCAGAGGAAGTTAAAATCAGATTTCCTTAAAATAATTTTATATCCTCTGATTGAGTACCCATTATTCTGTCAGCACCCATTACTTTGGCTAAAATTTCTCCAAGCACAGAAAAGTCTTTTCTTCACATGGAGATTCTAAATGGATGAAAAGAAAGGAAAATGATCGAAGGGTTTCAAGTTGATGACTGATTCATTGTTTATAAACATTTTTTCCCTGCCTGGATATTGTTTTCTAACTTGTTTTTTAGTTGTCTTATATTCCCTCAGCTGTGGCAGTATTCCTGGAGCCAAATGTGAGTGTACTACCCCAAAATGCTAGCAGTGGAAGCTGGTAAGCAAGTGGGGAAAAATCACCAGAGGAATCTCTGAAGCTTGGGACAAAGGCAGAAAACACATCAGTACCGCACTAACACAGCAGCAGGTACCCTTATAGAGAAGATAAAATTACAGGTAAGGAAATAATTTACATTTCTATTTTGATCTTGTCCAAATGGCTTGTTATTCTCCATTCAAAATCCCAGGAAAAAAACCCCACAGCATAAACATCTGAAGAAAATAAAGTTCTCAAATATGATTAATTTAGACTACCTGATTTTTTTAGTGGAGATAATTTGAAATTTAATCTTACCCAATTTCTGGAAAAATACATTAAAAGATGAAAATTCTTTATACCTATTTGACAATTAAAAACCTCAATCTAGTTTTAAAACAAGGCTGGGTTGTTTGTTTTTTTTTTAATTTGTTTTGCTTGATCATATTTAGAATATAAACAAGGGGAACCACTTGTTACAGGATTTCCTTTCCAACTGAAAACAAGTGTAGACTTTTTTTAATTAAGTGAAGCCAGATAAACCTAAAGACAGAAGGACTGTTCCCATCCCCCCATCTCCATTTAATTTCTCGCAGTTGGAAGGGTAGTGTGAGTCTTTATTATGCTTCCATTTCCTCATATAGAGAAAGGAAGGAGGTTGTTTTACCTCTCACTTGGGATGATTAGGTGGAATAATGGGTGTAGAAAAGAAGAAAATTACATTTGTTTAATTAATTGTCTTTCAGTCTTTTATGCCGCCATGTTGCAGTCCCTCTATGGAGTTGTGATCACCACAAAACCTTCAAGTGGATATATCCTTGTCTGAATTGCTACAGTTATTATCTGTTACAGAAAGTAAAATAAGGTTTATGTTTAAGTCTTTTAATATAAAATTCTTATCTGTAAATGAAATAATTTTTAAAGTTAAAAAAATTCTACCATAAACTTAATTTCTCTGCTGAGTTACAGAAACATTGAGGAAGCTAAGGTATGTGGATTATAGTGGCATAACCTTTTGGTAGGCAATAATAATGAAGTACATTGGCAACTGGATTTATCCTTGACATAACTCATATGTCTTCATCTGCTATTCACTATCATAATTGTTCCAGTTAGCTGTACAATTAATTTTATTTTGTAAACTGTCCAGTTCAAGGAAATACAAATACAGAACCATATAAATTTCTTTCATAGTATTTTATTGTGCAGAGATTTTATTTTAAGCAAGAATCTATTGGAGTTATAAGTTAAACTTCTAATGTATATTTCTAATGATCGACAGCATGATATTTAAGTAAAAAAGCCTAAAGAGAAAAAAGGGAGAAATTTAAAGAAATTTTGGTGGTCTGTTGAAGTGCTATGCAACCTTTTGCAGAAGTAATCACTACCAGCAGGTCCAAAATCTACCTCAGCTGTCTAGATGAGCAACTATCTGTCTGAATTGAATATTGTCTTTTGAAATGTGTCATCTGTTATTTTATGGTGTTTCCTGCAACCTTCTAACCATAGAAATGTCTATAGTAGAGTTCTCGTCAGTTCAGACTTTAAAAAATTTTGGGGATTGGTTTTGGTTTTTTGTTCCCCCCCCCCATTTTTGTTTTGTTTGTTTGTTTACTTTAAACATTTATGATAAGAACACATTCAAATCTTCTGTTTTAAAGGAAT
This sequence comes from Serilophus lunatus, assembly GCA_013399895.1. Taxonomy (NCBI): domain Eukaryota; kingdom Metazoa; phylum Chordata; class Aves; order Passeriformes; family Eurylaimidae; genus Serilophus; species Serilophus lunatus. The sequence continues at coordinate 19,919 of VXBA01002097.1, read as the reverse complement.
CGCATTCTGAGTTCATCACTCTTTGTATCACAGATTTATCCATGGACTTATTCTCAAAGAACTTTTCTCATACTTGAATATTGCCGATATACTTTCAAAAATGTGTGAAATCTATCAGTTTCTATTACTTTTTTGAGACAAATAAGAATTTAAATTTGAATATGTTTGGATGTTTTTAGGACCATGTACTTTTCCTAAGATAATTTGCTCTGATTCTAAAATTTGGTTTTTTTCTGTTATTTTGTACTTTTCCTTGTAATTTTTAAAATAATCCATTTTTCCCAGTTCTGTTTCTGTAACTAATTTCATAACAGTCTAGTACTTGACATGTGTTTGTTTCTTAGGCAAACGTGTAAAACTCCTCGAGTCCGAATGGAGAAGTAGAGAAAGGAGGTTTCTGCTGTGCCTGATGTCAATATTTGTTTTTTCTACACACAAAAAATATTCTGGCTCCACGTTGGAGCACTAGTTGTGATGAATCCTAGTCTTGGTCGGATTCTAAGGGCCAGAAGTTCGTTGAGGAATAAAGAGTCAAACCACTCCAGAAAATGTGTTCCAGCCCTGCTTTATTACTCACAGAGCAGCAGGTGTGTACAAATACAGGTTTACCCAGTATTAACAGGAATTTTTGTACCTTATTCCTCATGGTAGTTGTGTAGTTTGTTGCAGACATTGAGGTATCGTGGCTTATTTGGGCAGAGCTTTAGGAGTGTGGTTGGAGAGACTCTGCATTGTGCTCCTAGAGCAGCCTCCGTGTGTCAGTTAGGTGCTTCTGGGGGGCTTAAAACATCTTTCTTCACTCACTCTACTTTCAAAGGTAGACTTAGTTGATGAACTTAAGTTAGTCACTCTCATGGGAAAACAACAGGTGCTCTGGAGAACAGCACTTGGAAAGGAAGTCCATCTTGAAACATTCACTCTGGTATCTCCTTTGTGATTGAAGGCTCAGTATCCCATAACAGAGTACTTATATTTCAGAAAAAAAAAACAAACCCTAAGAAATGGGTATTTCCACTCTATTCCTAAAATATCCTAGATGTTGTCTGTTTAATGTTAAGATTAAACAGAAGATGAAGAACTTTGTCATTTACAGGAACATATGCCATGCTCTAAAGTGTTTTTCCTTTACCTATTTTTCTAGTCCTACCTTTCAGATTAGTTGAAGAGAATGGAAAGCTCAATTTACATGTGAAAGATTTCCAGAGTCTTAGTTTTGATCACAATTTTTAACACTGGTTGTCCAGATCTTCACTTTACATCAAAAATTTAGTGCTGAAATCTTCAAGAGCAGTGGGAAAACAAGGAGTACAGAGTTATATTTCAAATGGCATTGTATGAAATGAGTGTTCATAATGTTTCTCTATTTATAGTGGAAGGTCCTAGGCACAAGAATTATCACAAATACAGTTCTGATTAATCACAATGCAGTAAAAGTGTGAAAGAATTAAAAGGATTTAGAGTCTGATGGTTGTCAAATACTTGTGAAATATTTGTGCTATTTAGGCGTACTGGGAATTTTTTTTGTAATTAATGAGATAACCATGTTTGCTGAAGGACAGGCCTGAGAATCTGGAATTCTAAATTGCTTGATTGCAGGCTTGGGAACATGTTTAGACTAATATTTTTCATACTGCAGTGCCTAAAGTAAAACTAAGGGAACAATTTAAAGCTCTTGAGTCTTGATATGAAAAGTGAGGTAGGACCAAAGTTCTGTAAGAACGAATGAAACATTTCATGACTTGAAAAAGTGTCTTCTAATATGTAACCTTCTCTGAAGGTAATTGAGCCCATATAGTTATCATTAAATATCTGTTCTCCAGACCACTCACAAATCACTCAAGTTTTGCCTTTTGTCCTTAGCCCAACTGAAACAATGGTCTGTAATAGTGAAACAAGGGACTGTTTCCTAATTTTATGGTTCTCTACTGCAGTTCCCTTGAAATGTGCTTGAGTCAACTTAATATTTCTTAGACCTTTGAAATGGTTCCTTACACCCCCAGAAACTTAGTTTTCCAGCACAAACACTCAAATCCACACCTACCTACTGTTAAGTCCATATACATATAGGAGAACCTTTTGGTCCAGTTTCCCCAATTCATTAGAAAAGAAATTACAGAATTCCCCATCTGTGAGGAAATTGTGAACCTGTCTTTTGTTAACATTTGCAAAGTAACTTTGAGTATCACTGGTACAAGATAGTAGTACTAGAATAGAAACATTTTCCAAGTTTACAAGTTATACTGTTTCAGTGAATAAAAATGCACAAGTGGCAATGCAAACTGTCATTTGCTTCCATAAGCCACGTATGAATGATAGTGCATGGCAAACACACTGCATGGATTTTGAAGTTCCAGGAAATAGTGCACTTCCATCTGTTCAAAAGATTCATTTCCAGACTGAACCTCATTCTCATAGGGCATTAGATTGAAAAACACATTGGCAGTTGTTTGTTTCTCGTTATATGGGCCCTTCTGTTTCTGCATTATAATATTTGTATTAGGTTTTCACTACCAAACCAAAATTATTTATGTTATGGAAAATATGACTGATATGGCCATCTCAAGTTCATTCCATTTGCTGAAGAATCACTTTGTTGATCACTTTATTAATTTTCTTGTGGTCTTTTCCAAATATTGTGAGAAAGAATACAGCAATGGAACAGTTCTAGATGAAAACAAAACCTCCAGTATTAACTTCTTTCTATTTCTTTGGAGGAAACCTAGAACAAAGGGTCCATCATGTGACAGAATCATCTGTGGAGGGAAGAAACGGAGGCTTAAAAATTTGCCCCTTTCTGCATTCTCATTGTCCTGTGTTCATAGTCATTGTTTTAGGCTTCCCTCTAACTCTCCTCACCCACTAAATTCTTTTCTTTACTGTGGATGATGGGAGAGAAATAGAAGTGCAGTTGAAAGGGCACACATAAAAAGGTAATTTGCTAAATTTCAAGTGCTTGACTTTGCAAACTCAAGAGTTAGTTTCAATATGGATTTTATGTATGGTTTGCAATAAACATAGAAAATATTCAAAGAGCTGCCAGTCAAAAAATAGTAATGTACAAAGTATAGTTATTATATGTTCCAGCACACATATTTAATTTCAATATACCATATATTCTTACCTATTTTCTTCTAACATTATTAAATAATAATTTTGTGCCTCATTTGCATGTATATACTATTCTATAGTTCAGCAAATGATTAGTGATATTTTTGTTTCACTGAAGAAAGAGAAGATTTGTACTATACCTAATTGTGTTTCTGTAACTTCGATGCTTAGGTGCATGAAAGTAGGGAAAAATGCTTTACTATTCAGGGAATATTCACTCAGCCATTCTTTACATCCTATAGTCTCGATTTTCCTTCCTTCCTCTTCTCAGGCAGAAGAAAGTCTTGAGTAAAAGTATCAATCTGGATTTTTATTGGGAATCTATTCTTTTAAAATAGACAGTATTATCTGATGTATTCATCCACTGTGCAGACTGCACAAGTGAGGACATTTTTCACCCATTGTGAGAAGCACTGGAATGGAAGCTGTTTTAAAAAAAGATCTCTTGAGCTGGTAGCTTTCTATGTCATGCCTTGAGGTTCTTTCATCTCTGCTCCATTCTGTGTTACCCTGGGAAAAATGTTCTACCCAAAGACTGAGTTTGTCCTGAACATTTTGTGAGCAGAAGAATGTGGAAAACTTTAGCTACATTTCCCTATCTAATGTTGTTTTTAAATAAAACAACTGAGTTCACATACAATAACAGCCAATTTACAGCAGCCACTCACTGATTTAAATTAAAAAGTCTGCAACTGCAGAATAATTATATTTTAATTGCACATTTAGGACAAGAAAGTGAAGGGAATCTAGTGCAGTGTATTTATGATATAACAACCATTTGAAAAAAAATTATTAGCATAAAGGGAGTAATTATGTTCCAAGAATGAACAAATTAATTAAAATCAACACCTAGGATGTTAAAGGTTTCATGGTACTTTTTTCCATTTGTACTGTTAATTTTTCATACATAATAATTATTAACTGAAAACTTGATTATACCTGATTTACACCTATTCAGAGTTCTACTGTTCTCTTAGGATTTCAAAGATCAGACACATGCTGTTATTGGTCCTTCTTTTCCTATAAAGGCCTTTGGCACGCTGTCTTAATACTTTCATTCCCAGACACTTAAACCAAATGGATTTTACTATATCCAAAATCAAGCATTTCTGGGAATAGCATCACTAGGTATTACCTACAACTGCATTACTTCTTTATGAAAATACCTTTAGCAACTGAGAGGTTTATTCACTCCCTAATGCATATGGTGTATGGATATACAACTTCCATTAATGTTAATGTGTAATCTATGCTTGCACATAACAAGTATTAGCAGCTTACACAGAGGCAAATGTAGAGGCATATGTGTTACTTAGAGCTGCATTGTGTGACCTGCTGATTAACGGGAAAAAAAAATTAAAAGAGGGCATGTGGATTTATAAAAATTTTAGTAAGGGAAAGAAATTAAAAACTCCAGTCATGTAATGTAAAAATCTAGGAATATTCAGCCTGGCTTCCTGCACAGGAAGTCTCTATAAGCAAAATGACCTTTATATATCTGATTAGCCAACCACCTGTTATAGTGCAGAGAATGGCTATTTGATTTTTCCTTATTTATACTAACTACCTAATCTATGTGACTGTGTATGTTGCTATTATAGGAGTATTTTCACCACAGGGTTGTAGAGTAGACGAGGGAGCAGATAGGCCTGCAGATCATGATTTTACCGAGTTTCCTTGTGAGTGAAGAGAACACATTTGCGCTTCCAAACACCCGTGTAACTGAAGTGTCATGCTCACTGCAGTTTATCACCTTAGCCAATGCATTGGCAGATCTGGATGTTATAGAAATAGTACATAGCTGGATATATGAGGTTGGAAGGGAGCTCTGGAAGTCCAATCCCCTTGTTCAAGCAGAGCCACCTAGAGCCAGGACCAGATGGCTTTTGAATATCTTCAAGGATGGAAACCACAACTTCCCTGGGCAACCTGTGCTAGTGTTCAGACAGCTTCACAGTAAAAAAGTGTTTCCTGAGAGGGAACCTCCTGTGTTTCAGTTTGTTCCCATTGCCTCTTGTCCTGCCACCAGGCCCCACCTGAAAACAGTGTGGCTCCATTTTCTTACCACCCTCCCTTCATATGTCTGTACACATTAACGAGATCCCCCTCTGAGTCTCCTCTTCTCCAGGCTGAACAGTCCCAGTGCTCTCAGCCTTTTCTTATATGAAGATGCTCCTGTCCCTTGTTTGCCCTAATGACTCTTTTACTGGATAGGTGGCTGGATACAGATAGAGACATATGTATCGCAAGTGAAGCGAATAAAAAGCCATCTGCACATAAGAACAGAAGACGTCTGCTTTACGTTATATAGCTCAGTGGCACCTGGTTCCATGAGTAGAATTCCAGCTTGTTACAGTAAAGCAAAAAATAAATAACAAGATGCTGCGTCAGCCTTTTTCACCTTGGTGCAGCGCATAGAAATATATTATATGCCTGACTTCTAAATTAATTCTTTATTATTTTTTAGGCAATCTTCCACAGTAGAAGGGGCCACATGAGGCTGTTTCCAACAGCAAGAAAAAGCAAAATAAAAGCAGACTAATAAATAAGCCCATGTATCATAAAAATCACAAAGCACGGTTTTATTATTGCCTTAAGCGCAGTTCCTAGAAACAACTTGGTGAAAAAGGCAAACTGAAGTAATGAACTCCTTGAACAGTCTTTTTAATATTCTGTTCTATGTTTGTGCTCTGCAGAGCTAACAAGAGCTGTATACAAACAGTTTTGCTGAGGGCAAAAGAATGTTTCATCATTAGAGCATGACCCTTCTCTCTGTGATCAAAATGAAAAGCATATGCCCCTTGATGTCAAAGAATGTTGTTGTGACCCTTCCAATGAGTTGTTCCTCAAAAGTTGGGTAGTTGTCCCCTGACACAGTTTGATATTAAATGTTACATGACGATTAATTGTATTCACTGACACAGCAGAAATATTCCTCAAAATTATGTTTCTTTGATATGACAGTTTTGGTTTTTTCTTTTAATGTTTAAAATCCAAATTAGACAGAGGGAAAATCCAATTTCTGTGAAATGCTTTGTCTCCCATTCTTTCTCTGTGGTCCTTCTGGAAATGAATCATGTTAGGCTGTGTTAGGCTGGGTGAAACCACTCTAAATTAAATCCTTGCGAATTTTGTACCTTGTGAATAACACGATCTCTGTCTCTCTCAATAGTGTATACATTTTATTTGTCCTGTTTCTCCACTAAGTGATTATTGTTTGCTAAGATGTATTTAGTTTCTAACATGACAATGCCTTTTACAACCTAGATGATTCTATCATTTTATGACTGTGTTGTAAAGAAGCATGCAAAGAATGAAAGAATACGCCTCCAGTATCAGTCACTGTTATACTCAACGGCTAACATTTTGAGGGCATAATTGCTATTCTACAGAAGTTTTAACAATTGAAAAAAAAAAAAGGATAACAGAAAACATAAATTTATGGGCTGGTAATTTGTGAACTTCAAATTTTTTAATTATATTTTTAGACATGGTCACATTTCAATTTCTCCTTGTCAGATCCAATTCCGACGGAGCATTTTAAACATACAATTTAAATTGGGGAGCAATGCCATGGAGTACCATTCATGACTATTCACTTATTTTTAAAAAAATTGGACAAAGATCTTATATTTCAGCCTCAATTTTCAGTACTTCAGAAGTAGATTTGCTATGTCCAGTTTTAATTTTCCGATTTTCTTTTTCTTTACAGGTAACCCGATAGCTAATTCAAGTCAGTCTCAAGCTGATAACATTAAATACAACACAGGAATTTCATTCCTCTACGCAATCCTTGAAGAGAAATTTTATACTGTTGGGTCAAAATCAATTGTTTCAATGAGAATCTGGCTTGTAATCAGCAACAGCCTTGAGATCAAAACTACTGGAAAGTCATTTTGAACCTCTGCGTCACAAAGATTTTAACTTATTGAACTGTGTACACAACTGTGTAAAATTGCACTTGCAGAGGAATTTGCAGCTGTAACCATATTCTGATATTGTAAAGGTGCAGAAAAGCAGCAAACTTTTGGGTTCTCTGTTGCAGACCAGTGGCTTTTCATTTTGATGACTTCAACCTCCAAGATGTATTGGATCTTTCTCTCTAAAATGATCCCTGGTACTTTCAGATGGCTGGTGGGACTGCACACTGCTTTAATTAAATTTCTCTTGCAGAAATTGTCCTCTGGCATGGCGCAGTTTTAGACATTTTTATTTGTGTTCTAACCTTGCAGCTCTGAAAGGTACATATTTCAACATCTTGAACTTGCTTTTGTTATAGGAATGGAATTATATATCCATTGTTAATAATTATTGTTGACAAGTAATAGTTATCTGAATACATCAGTCATATTAGATTGTATAGTCAGGTTGACATGTTTCCCTAAGGCTAACCAACTACTGCAGCTTAACAGTTAAAAAACCATAGTGGTCAAAACTCAATTACCACTTCCATTATTAGGCATTTTATACCTCTAAGATATACATTTCCATTTAGTTTGAAGGAGATGGGTGTTCCTGATACGTGCTTTACTTTCTTAATCTTTAATTCATTTAAATTCCTGGTAAGCAGTCAACAACAGTATTTCATCCCTTTTTTTTTTTTTGTAAAGGTAGGCAGGGATGTAAATGAGTTTTGCAATTATGAAATTTTGTTTATTTATTAAAAAATAGAATCTCTTGCTTGAACCTAATTACTGATGGATGCCTATGTAGATATCTGCTCAGTCTCTTTCGTATAAAGGAAAAAAGTTCCTAGTACCCTCCCAGATTTACATTTTGTGGATATGTTGCTTGCTTACAGTCATCCAATTCAGATCTGATCCCTGACAGAATTTAATTTTTTTTGTTTTGGTAGCAATTTTCAAACTCTGTGCTGTGCTGTTACATGAAAAAATTCCTCAATATTTAAAGGCCTTAATCATCTCTGAGATTTTTTCTAAGTTATTACAGAATGTATAATTTTGTACTCCATTTAATATATATTGTACCATCTTTACTGTTGATAATACAGATATTAGGCAATTTCTTTTAGAGACACTGCATAAACATGTTGACTAGAGGGGATGAGGGAGTTCTGACTGCATGCTTTGGTGAATTGAAATGAAAGGCAGACACAATTGTAGTCAAAAATACTGAAGGGTAAGTGTATATTATTTTATCATTACAAGCCATTGACATGGCTAGTTTAGTTATATATTAGATTCTATGATGGATGAACACCCTGGAGTGCTCTGCTTGTCACAGTAGCCCTTGCTATTCCAAAACCATTTCATTACCTCTGCTGTACTATTGCACAGGAGAGCTTAAACAAAATAAATGACTGTTGGGAATAAAATTGAGAATTATATTCTATTGTTCTGCTGAGAAATAATAAAAAAATATTGGCAGGAAAATATATTATTTTCTGATTAAAATGTAATTAGAATAAACTTTGTAGTAGCAACTAGGTAACTCAGTATTTAAGGATGGATTAGTATTGTACGGATTTGTGCTAACAGGCTCAGGAAGAAGGTAGCATCTTAAAGAGATTGTCTGGGACAGTGCAAAGTGTAAATGTGATGCTTCGTAAATTCTAAATATGGCCTTTCTTTGGTCTATATCATGTTTCTACATATTTATTTTCTTTGTTTCCTCGTTCTTAAACCGATGCTGAAAATACTGTATTATATAAAAGTGTAACACATGCATATCAATAAATGAAAATAAATGGATTTTCGAATATACTGAATAGATTATCTGCAGCAGATTAATGTTGTGACTTTTCATAGCAAGTGACTAAAATTGTAATATGAAATAGAGTTCCCTGTATGGATGTGCACTTCGAAGATCTGTTCTGTTTACCCATGGAACAAAATAATTTTTTAGTGACTAAGAATCTTAAGGGTTATATTTCTTCAGTAGAGGCGGGAATATCTCCTACCACATTGGAAGGTCCTTTCTGAACATAAACTGAAATCTAGAACAACTATCCTAGCATTGTTATGGCAAATTCTAGTGGATGTGCTGTTGTTTTCAGACAAGACTGAATAAATTTGTTTTTCCCTTCACAATGTGTGAATCCTGAAACATTATCATTTAGACATTTTAAATAGCAACAGGACATAGTAAACATTCCTGGAAAAGTAATGGTTCAGGTTAATTTGTGGAACTGTCTAAAAGAAAAGGAAAAAAAAGCCAATTCATCAGTGAACTCTGCCTGTGCACCTAGAAGCAAGCTGGGAATCACAGTTCAGCTATCCACAGTGCTGGTAGTGCTAATTCTGAAAGAAGGAGTACAGGTGACTAGATCAGATATGGGCATTCATATTGTAGGCATGTGAGGACAAATCTTGCTTCAGTTACTCATTTATTCCTTATATACTACTTAGATTATTTCTTCTGAGTACAAAAATGATCAGACATTATGATCAGAGTCATAGTCATATGATCATTGAATTCAGTAGTCATGAAGAACTCTGAACTGCAGAATATGTGTTCCTATTCTGCAGTTCCAAGTGGCAGTGCATTGAGAGGGAAAGAAAAATCAGTGTTTTCTTCATACCTTTGAAAATTAAATATATTGGATCAGTTCAATGAAACATAAAGGAAATGCTGCTATGAATTTGAGTGAAAAATATTCCAAATTAGATCTAATAAATCTAAAAGAGAGATTAAAAAACATTCAAGCCTGGATTTGGTTGTATCTGTTATATTGGTCATAAGTGACTGCTAATCTTTAAAAAAGTGCCGCTGCAGATACCACTTTTGCTGCCTGCAAATTCATCTATTGTGATACATCTTTCAGTTTTTTCCTGTTTATCCTCTGTCTTAAATCTTGGCCCCTTCAGCTCTGCTCGGAAATGTTATAGGTATAGCATTTCAGTGCTTCAGCAAACCAATGCAGCTGTTTTGACAGAGTGCATCAGATACATTTGTTTTGAGACTAAAAATCTGCTAGAAAGCATTTTGCTTAAGTTTCATAAAAATATATTCAGGGACTTTTTGCGCATTATAATTGCTGGCTTTTATACTTTCCAGGTAATGCATGAAACTATAACAACAAAACACAAATATGTGATTGGCATCCTCATCTGTTGATTTGCTACTTCCTCCTACATGCCTCGAATTTTACACATCTGTGGTTAACCAAGATATTGCCAAGGAAAAGGAGCACAGTTTTGATTTGTAAAAGAAGTGTGGCCTTAATCTCTAGTTTCTTTTTGCCAGTAGGTAGATTGATCTGTATCAAACACGTCACACCTGAATAGTCACATGTCATTAAATTATTTATCATGCATTCACTGGTATTAAATTGAATAGTAAAAATCATCTAATCACTTTGTTTGTCTTTATAATGCAATTCATACCCTGATAAACTTTTCTGTTTATTCTTTCATAGAATGAGAAAATATTTCCAGATTATATCTTTGATCTCGTTTGGTTAAGAGGTTATGTAACTTTCTGATGCCACTTTTCAAAGAGTAGTAGCAAAAATCTTCCATGGTGATTTTTTTTTTGTATCTTCTGTATTCATCTGTACTGCTTAGGTGGTGATTAGAATAGGTAGTATATTAAAAGGCTGAATTTCCCACAATGTTTTTTGACAGGTGACTACAAGTGTTGTCAACATCTCTTAATCCAAAACTAATTTAAAACCATCTGACACGAAGGCCACTAATGGTGACGCTGGAAACTAAGTGGGATGCCAGGCAAGTCAAAACCATTGTAGTGTGGTTTCATCAATGGAGTTGTAGGTTCTAGGGAAGTGGACCCAGCACATGAGCACTGGAGTACAGTCAGTATCTTAAAGCTAAGCTCTATTTTCAATCTCTCCTTACTAGTATACATGTAATCTTCTTATGTGGCAATGCGAAATGAAATCCAGTTATTCCTTGGTAATAGATTCTCTTGATTAAATACCCCTAACTCAATCAATATAAGCCATGACTGAAAGACTTGCAATGTATCTGGCTTTCGGTTCTGAAAAACAGTTAATTGCCAAGTTAAATTAAATAAATATTTTGTGTAATAGAGATATTATTACTTATATGTAACCCTAACTGTAAAAGTTAGCTCTTTATGTTTACATTCATACCTGTGAAATTTGGTTTAGGTCTTCTATCAGCAGGGATATTCTTTTTTTGCCTCCTAAAATATTGAGGTAATGTAAGGACGCTGTAATTTGGGATTTATGGCTTTGCTTTCACTGTTTCAACTGCATAACTGGGACTACAACATGTAAAAATACTTACATTATTCCCGCGGCGGACATTTTTCTTGAGTATGAGGAATATGTAGAGTTGCAAGTTTATCCCATATCAGCAAAATGATTGAATCTCTTGATCTCTTTTCTCCTTACTGTCATAAGAAAGATGACAGAAACTGTACTTGCATTCTCAAGCCTTATGTCTTAGTATTTAAATCTGATATCTAGAACTTACAAAATATATACTACTTATTTGAGTTGTTATGTCTCCCATAAAGGAGGGGGTTTTAGCCTGCTTCTGTCTTTATGATTAATTATGGATGCTTTGCCCTATTTGGGCATGGAGAGTGTAACACTTTCTATTACTGGTTTAGAGTTTGTGTCTCTTTGTTGTAGTTATTTTTTCTATTTTTCTTCATTCATTTTCTCTTCTCCTGGGATCCAGTCAGTTCTCACAAAACCTTAGTAGTGATGAGAAGCCATTTTTAATAAATAGTGGCTTAGAACTCAACACAGGCTCTTCCTAGTTCTTGGAGAGACGAGAAAGAGATGACGTGTTTCTATAATTTTATCTTAAAATAGTTTTCAGGTTAAATTATTCTTTCTAAAGAGAAGCATTTTTTCCTAACTATAAATGGACTGTGTTTCAATATGCTCTCTGATCATAAAGCTGTTGAAATGGTCCTCTCTGTATGGCAGATTACCTCAACAGAATTTACAAATGGAAGATGACAATTTTGCTAATGTCCATAGGCAGGTAGACAGAATTTGGTCCCAGATGCTCTGCCTAATGTTCATGGCAAAACCAACTCAAAAACAAGGCCTCCATATGCCGTAATTGCTGGAATTATTTCTCAGGCATATTCCCTTGTCATCCCTCATATGTAGAACTCATTAGATTCCTAGTGGGAGAACATATGGAGAAGAGAGATGATGGAAAACATTATAAAGCAGATTGTATAGTTAAATTTATATTACAGAAGACCTCTCTGCACAGGCAAACTTAGCAGAGAAAGTTCAGTCTTTCTTCCCACTTCATAAGGCGATCAACGTCTATGGAGCTGTTAATGCATTCAAATCCACTTATAGATGATGGGTTAAAACCTGACTTCAGGGACAATAGTGGGAATTTTGCTGCTAAATTGATGTCAACTTTGTATTTCCTACATTATTTTTCCAAATATTTAGTTAAAATATAATTAAGATCTTTTCACTAATAGGGGTGACCGGAAGTCGAAGTTCCATCCATACAAGTCTGATGGCAGGATCAAGCCTTTGGTTATAGATTTGTTATTTCAGTGTCAACATGATGGCTTTGATGAATACCTTGTTTGAGTTTCACAAAAAAAGTGATAATGAATTCAAAGTATTATACACTGATATTTGTGATGCTTTTTTAGTTGCACTTAGGATTCTTTCCTGCTTTATGGTAAATTTTTTTTCTGTTATTTTTTACTCAATACTGACCATGAAGCTGGTTTCAACAGAGAGCATTTCGGGTACGGTAACAAGTCCTAGTAGTGAAGGTGGGCACCTAGTGGACAGGGTGGGAGGTGGATAGACTTATGTCGGGAACACCATAATCTTAATGCAGTGGCTGATAAAACATGGTGTATCACCTAGAGAAAGTGTAGAAAGTGTTTCTAGATAAATGCTTCTGCAGACTTCGTTTTTCCCAGCTCCCAAAGAAACAATCCTGACAGAGCACGGAGCTGAATCAAATGCCATAGCTAAACACATACTAGAACGACACAGAGACACAATGTGGCCATCTATTATGGTGTGGCTCTACAGGCCTTAAAAATGTCAGATATGCCTATAGGAGGTCCGTCTAGGTCAATGCCTTTTAAAATGAGACACAAAATGGCTGTTTACATAGCATTTGCAGTACAGCTGTGTATGTAATTGCTGGAAAAACCTTGCCTAGAGACAAGATTTGGTGTGATGTTGTGAGAGAGGGCCTCCACAAGTTCATATCTGACCCTCCTCCTTTACTCCTCGAAATGGACTGTGTTATTGTACTGTTCTTCTAAGCCAGAGTCATGCAGAATACTGGCGAGCTGCACCATTTGCTCTGCACTTTTCAAAGCAGAATAGTTGCTCTGACAAGTCTTGGCAGGAAGGAAAATGTGCATTACCACACATACTTTTGTCTTAATACTGACAGCTCTGATTGTCTTCTATGTCTGAGTTTTTTTTCTGACAGCTACAGGATAAATGTTTATTATTAGACGAAAATTTAAAATTTGTTATTTTGTACCAGTCTGAAATGCATTTAGATATATTTTGCAGCTTTGTATTTGCTTATCCTATTACAACTTACTCATTTGTGCTATATATGTATTAGACTTTCCATCAGCTATTCATGGCACCTTTTAAAATAGTGTCATTGATTAGTGGTTTTTCAGTCACTGCAGGAAAATATAGTTTGGATGTTAAGTCTTTCTTCAGCATGTTGTGGTTCTTCTATTCTGTCACTATCTGCATTAGTAACTAAATGACAAAGCAGTAAAAGAGCCTTGAAAATCTACTGATTTAGTATCCAGCACATTTAAAATCCAGGGCTTTACCTGATATTCCTAATAGGTAAGGAAAGTAGCAAGTATTTTCCACATTTTTATGTCTTTGGAAGGAAATAGAGACATACCAGAGGACTGGGAGCTAAAGTGCTGACTGTACTTCAGTTAATGATGTGTTTATTGCCCAAGGCCATATAGCTTGGATCTTACCTCACCTTTTGTCAAAGCATGTAACATGAAGACCTTAAACTGATCGATTTCTGCAATTAGCAGTTCCGAAAGGAAACACAAAAGGGAGTTCAAGGCTGCCTGTGCCTGGATTAGTTCCACTGTCTTCAGTTGAGTTATTCTCCAGGTACATCTAGTCTTAATATTCTAGCTAAATAGTTCAGAAAATTAAGGTGCAGTGAATTTGATGAAAAAGCACATGAAACATCAAGGGCTTAGGTAAAAACAAAATAAAAATGACAGAAAATTTAAGTTTCCTTGACTGTTTCAACAGATATCACATTGTTGTATAATTGTGGAAGTTATGGTCCTAGTCCCACCTCCAACAGAGAAACATCCGAAATTCAGTCCTGTTCTTATTCCTGCTGTTGCCTAAAATCAAGATAAGAAATTAAGACAATACACAGATTTAATAGAGGTGAAGAGAAGAACAACTTTACTGGTGAAATCCTGTAATTCAAAGAGGAAAAGAATAACAACAATTTCTCTATATTTATAACCTCCTTAGCTATCACCCATCATATCATCCAACCAAAGTTCATCTAACACCCATGTCCCTAAAGTATCCAAAAGAGACCCCCTTATTCCTTGTGCCCACCCAGGACTTGGCCTCTGCTCCATGCCTGTGCTCCTTAAATCCTGAAAGTAGATCTTTCTGGGAACTTTGCTGGTGACTAAATGTTCTTATGCATTTCTGCTGAGGTTTACATTTCATATTGACTACCTGTACCCACTGTTCCTAAGCCTGTATGATTGGCTCAAATTCCTGCCTCTCCTCACTTGGTTGTTGGTCAATGTGGTAAAAAATATGTTTTGTAAATTTTATCTCTAAATTTGATCACCTGCAACAATTCCAAAAGGGTATTTCTTACTTTATGTCATACTTGTAAATGATTAAAATATCCCGAACAGTCATAAACTCAGTCAACTTATTCACAATAAAGAATTGCGATGCCTTAAGCTACTTTTTACCAGACAGAGTATTGTCAAGGTGACCTTTCATGCTGTTTCAATTGCCTAGTCTTGCCATTATTTAACTATTAGAATGATGGAAAGCTTGCACTTTGCTGTTTGAGTGGCAACAATTCTAGACATGGGGACCTGAAATAATGGAACCTATGAGAGACTATAATTAATGTGCCACATTAAGGAGTTAAGGATAAGCAGACGAAGAAAGACTAAACCTGGTGGAGCAAATCATCTGCAGTCTAGTCTTGAAAACTAAAAATCCATTTACAGTGCTTTCTATAATCCCAATATCTGCTCCTGGTGTCACATTCTTAATGATAACTCATTTTTCCTGTACTGTGTCTTGACCATCCATTGTTGAAATGTATATGACAATGCAGCCTCTGGATTGCTATTGAAACTTCTTTCAGTTTTTAAATATTAATGAGATAAGTACCATATTTTCTTTTTACCTTCTATTTTGTAAAGAGAAAATGAATTTCTGTTTTTTTTAAATTTTTTGCATGCATATTTATACAAATAGAAATAATAAGGAAAAAAGTAAATATCTGAAAGCTTTTTTTTGTGTGTGTAACTTTGTAGAATTAATAATTATTTAAAACAGTTTTGAGCTATACAAAAGACTGGAATACTAGACTAGAATTAGCGATACACTAGATACATTAATTCTTGCCTACTCAGACATGGTCACTGTGTAGAGAGGAAAGGTACACTAAAGCAAAGAGGCCTTGTTGTACATCACCCTAAAAAAATCTGCATATGTATGTCTGTGTACATCTTCATTGTAGGGCAAGGGATTTTGTATGATTTAAAGGCAATGTGAAGCATTCATAGAAGGCAGTGGAAAACTTTTTGGTAACAGGGGTAAAAAGGAGAAATACTTATCTTCTTAGTTAAAATACAAATTTAAGAAAAGTTTTTTTAAAGTGAATTGAAAAGAAAAATAAGAGTTGTTAGTGTATTTTCTCAACAATAATTGAGAAATAAGTATTTTGCCTTCTTGAAAAAAAATTTGCTGTAATTTTAAGTCTGTTCATTACCATGTTAAAATGTAATTTTTCATTATTGTGTGTTCACATGCGTTCTGTCTGCATGAAGTTTGTCTCATGTTGACAAAAAGTAAAATCATTAGAAAGATGTGGCTGTGGAAAAATGTTTTGTCTTCACAATGCTATTGGAGGAAAATGAACATCACAGACTGTGGAAGCTGTGTTACAAGCAGAACAGAAGAAGGTTTCTTTTTCTGTCAGTGGTTAGGTGATTTATATACATAACTCTCATTAACATTAATGAGAGTTATCTGCCTCATTTTTTATGAGCCCGATGTGAAGTTAATGGCAGTCTTCCCATTGTCTCTAGTGGGCTGTGGATCAACCTCTAAGTGCACAAATGGGTTTGGTTGAAATATTGGTACTTGTAAAATGGTGCTTGCTTAGAATTTCAACATGCTTCATTTACAATTACAAAAAAAATGGTGTGTGAATGCTTAAGTGTCTGAGCCGAGGAGTTTAATATTTCAGAGTGACTGATCTATGTGCACTTTGGGGCATCTCTCACCAGACTGAAGAGATGGCTGATCCAGCTCACAATGAGCTGATTCGAGCAGAAACAATAGTCTGCCCAGCAGCATGAGCTGATGTACTTTTCAGAGATTTGACTGGAGTAGGTGTAATGGGGTCTGTTGTCCAAATGACGGGATAGGGGAGTTGCAGTGACATATGATGCTGTACTTCTATAAACAATATGGTAATGTGCAATCCCTTTTTTTTTGAAATCTACCCTGGGGTATGTCTATGTGTTCTGTCTATGAGTTCTTGAGTTATTCTCTGTTTATGAGTGGATTTGTTGTGTAGGTTATTTTTCCATTGTTGTTGTTTTATAGTGTTTTTGTGTTGGTGGTTGTTTGTTTGGTTTGCCTTCTTGTTTTTGTTTATTTGTTAGTTTTTTTAATAGGGGAATCATATTTTCACTGCAGTAAACTTTTAATTCACAGAATCACAGAATTACTAAGTTGGAAGAGACCTCCAAGATCATCTAGTCCAACCCTTGCCCTAACACCTCGACTAGACTAGACTATGTCACCAAGTGCCACGTCCAGCCTTTTTTTAAACACATCCAGGGATGGTGACTCCACCACCTCCCCGGGCAGACTATTCCAATACTTTATTACTCTTTCTTTAAAAAACTTTCCAATATCTAACCTATACCTCCCTTGACACAGCTTCAGACTGTGTCCTCTTGTTCTGTCAGTTGCTGCTCGGTGGAAGAGACCAACCCCCACCTGACTACAACCTCCTTTCAGGAAGTTGTAGAGAGCGATAAGGTCACCTCTGAGCCTCCTTTTCTCCAGGCTAAACAACTCTAACTCCCTCAATCGTTCCTCATAGGGCTTTTGCTCCAAGTCCCCCACCAGCCTCGTTGCTCTCCTCTGGTCACGCTCAATCATCTCCACGTCCTTCCTAAACTGAGGGGCCTAGAATTGACTTATGTATGCTTTGCAATTTTAACAAAACTAGACTGTTGCTTTTTTCTTCTGTGAGGAAGGGAAGGTTATTATCAGTAGAATATGAAGGACATCTGTTCACATCTGTCCTGGGATAGAGTTAATTTCCTTCTTAGTGGTTTGCACAGTGTTTTTTTTGGACCTAGTATGAGAATAATGTTAAACACACTGGTGTTTTGTTTCTAGATCAGTAGTGTGCAAGTCAAGGACTTTTCAGTGTCTCATATTCTGCCAGTGAGGAGATGCACAAGAAGACAGCAGGGACAATGTCCAGGAAAGCTGACGTGAAATAGTGTATTGGTTTTTCTGTGGCCAGGTTTTGGTGGCAGTGGGGGGGCTGAGGGAGAGGCTTCTTCGAGAAGCTACTGGAAGTTTCCCCATGTCCA
>VXBA01002095.1:15180-34590 GCA_013399895.1 Serilophus lunatus | reverse complement strand
CAGCATGAATGTTGGAAGTGCAGAGTAATTTTTGTCTTCTGCTGGAGAGGATTTGAAACTGTACATTTTCTTTGCATAGCACTTCTGATATGGACACTTCCAATAGCACTGTCACCTCAGAGAGCTGTTCTGCTTTGGTGGAGCGAAGAACTGAAAATGACTCTCCAGTCTACTGGCTGCTTTCCCTGGGAAGAAGGTTTTGCTTCCTGCTGTAGTTTGTGTTTGTTTAGGGAAAGACAACATGTCAGCAACATACCTTGCTTCAAGCAGCACAATATGGCTTGAGGGTAGTGAATTCCCTGAGGTGTGGGAGATCCTGAGCTTAGCTGCCCACAGATAGATGAGGAGAGTCTAGTGGATGTTCATAGATGTTGATGACAGCTGTATGTATTAAGCTGTTTTGTAATATGTTTAGTGACATGACCCTAATGACTTATGAAGTTATTCTGTTGTGAACTTGTCTTTCTTTTTCCTGTTCTTTTCTAAAAAGTGTCTCAAAGATATTTAAATACTTTTTCATCAGAGTGTAGGCAGAAATTTAATGAATTATCATTTTGATTTGATTTGAACAGATTCACCGGTTTCTGATGTAATTTTCAGAAAAATTTATTAATATATTTTTAAAATATATAAATTAGATTTACTACCATTTGAAGCAAATTAATTATTGCAATGTGATATTCATGGGTGATAATGAAATAAATTACTGATTCTTAAAATGGTACTCTCACTGATTTTAAAGGGTTGAAATCTCAGTCCTTATTTTTCTATTCAAGGATGCAGAGGTTTGTAGACAAAGGTCAGCCATGAATAGTAGTAAAAGAGAACAATATTTAAACTTGATATATTTATGCTATCTTAATTACCTGATCTTGCGGTAGAATCCTGTACAGCTGTGTAGATACATAGGATAAATGTAAATATTCAGTCATGTACATTCATTTTCACTTATGATATAGAAGTATATCAATTTATTTCATATCTGCCTATAGGATTTCACACTTTTTCTCATATCTAATTTTGCCGTCATGAATTTGAAGACTACCTTTTTCTTCTCCCCTTCCCAGCCCCCCCCCCCCCCCTTTTAAACATAGTGCCCATTCTTGCACTTTTTCAAGAAATGAAAAAGCATGTTCTATTTTGAAGTTGCTTGTCTGAATGTCTTATATCTTTGTACAGATACAAATACAAAGTCAATTTCACCTGTGATGATCAGAATAAAATTGTTAGTAGTAGTACAGTAGTATATATATCAAATCCAAATTGATGGCCCGAGCCTTGGTTTGGTATTTTGTTTGCTGGTGTTTCTTCTGTTGTGTTTTTGTTTTTTATTTTGTTTTTTGTGTATGGTGGTGGTGGTGGTCATGTTGTGGTTTGTTTTTTTTAAGAGGTATTCATCTCAAAAAATCAAATTGTGCCACCTTATTTGGTGGTCACAGCCAGTCTCCTCACTTAGCCCACGTCTGAGGTCTGTCAGTAGCTACAAATAATGTCTTCCCCAGCATCTCCTTCTCTAAAGATAAGTAGAGAAAATTGAATTTTCCCCATCAGCAGGAACCTTAAAGATTATACTGATAATTGAGAGATTGAATTGCTAAAGGAGAATATTAGTTGACACTGGCTGGCTTTCTAATTTTTGAGAGGGGGTGTGGGCTAAGTTACCTACCTTTTCACAAGATCCATTGTAGGGAAGAACTGCAGAAGGCTCCTTCCAATTTAAGCTTCTGAATTTTTAGTATGGAGGCATCCTAAATGTCATGTTTCTAAATGGCACTCTTAAAATTACTGTCACTACAAAATTCTTAATTAATGCAAGCGTTCCAACATGAGATCCAAGATTATTTTGCAGCTGAAATATTTTTGGATGTGTCTCTTTCAAACTTTTTTTCGTGCCTTAAAGTGGTCATTTCTAATTTGAGAATGTGAATGCGTTCACATTACAGTGATCCACTACAGAAATTTGCTGACAGTTAAATAATCAGTATGTGACGCTTTGCAGTTGGTTTAAGGGTTGGTAATATGAAACTGAAAAAAAAATAATTTACAGTCCCTACACAAAATGTTTCCTGATTCTGAAAGGCAGCGGTCTGATAGTTTTAATAAGAGGGGGAAGTGGAGGGAGCTATACTACTTGTGATGTGACGTGTTGCTGCAGAAGCTGTCTTGATGATGTTAAATTATCGGTTTTGATCAGGTTAGCAAAGACAGAATCTACACATACCATGCAAAAACATATTTGTGAGCCCTGACTCCTCATCAGCACTTTTTCCTATCTGGTAGCTATTTGAACAGGGGCACTACCCTGCCTTTTCAAGGACGAATGGGGCAGATGAATCATAGAATCATGGAACAGCTTGGGTTGGAAGGGACCTTAATGATGGTCTAGTTCCAATCCCCCTGTCCCAACCACCTTCTAGACCGAGTTGCACAGAAAGGAGGAGTTATGTAAAGATGAAAGAGTGCAAAAGTATTATCAGAACTCCAGTGACAGTGATGTACTGTTCTTGCCCAAGGTTAAGTGGGAGTCAGGCTTTAATTCTTTCTGCTATAGTTCATAAGTTTCTCTGCAGGAAGAGCGATTGCAAAGATCAGGTATTCAAGCACTTGAGGTGGAGGATTACTGGCTAAAACTGAAGAATCTCATTGTGAAGTAGTATTGCCTTATTCTATAAATTTTCCTGCCTTGCTGCCTGCCTTGCTGCCTGCCTTGCTGCCTGCCTTGCTGCCTGCCTTGCTTCCTCCCTCCCTCCCTCCCTCCCTATATGCTGTGAGTGCAGCTTTACTGGTATACTTTTAATTCTCAAAAATCCAATTTGTTAATGCATGTAAAATACTTTAAAAACTTCAGATGAAAGCTGCTACATGTGTTCCAAGGATCAAATACATTTTGGTGAAATGCCCACTGTTTAGCTGAATTCACTGAAAATATGTGCATACATATATACACACATATATATTAGTGTAAGTTAGTTTTGTAGTCCCCTTCTCTTTTCTAGTATTTGAAGCACTCAAGCTTTAAACCTAACCAAACTCTGTAACCAAAGCCTTTTGAAAGTAGTAAATTGCTGTTCATTGGCTTCACTGGGTTCTGAACTCCAAGAGATGCATTTTATCTAATCATCTGCCTTGTGCATAGAATCAGAACCAAGCAACAAATTGCAAATCACTACTGCTGGTTTTTTTAAACAGATAAAGCTCATTAAATCCTTTTGAAATTGTAGAGTTTCGTATATTTTAGATGCTTTCTATGGCTATATAAAAAAACCCAACTCAGTACTGCTGGATTTTATTAATGTCTATTTTTGAGATAGGAAATTGCATGTTTTAAAAGTAACAGCAAGGGACATCCATTGGATGTCTTAAGTGTATATGGCTAATCTTGAAGTAACAGATTTCAGTGTTACTCTGAAATCAAATTAAGGTTTCTGATGGTCTGAAATCTTCATTATTAGGTTATTTTTTAAATTGCTTTTAATGTCTATCAGAATGAAGCCATTAAGATGGAAAATTCCCAGGTCCGGAACTGCTCTTAATTCAACCAGGGAAACACGCTTTTCAGAACATAAGCCTCTGTCTTATCCTGGTGTGACCACATTCAGGCAGGTAAAGAAAGTTTTTTTGTGCTTCCACAGGTTTCTTGGCTAAGTCAGTAGGTGTTCATTAAGCTTCATATATTTTAAATTAAAAAAGAATAGCATACATTGATGAAATTTTTACCTAAAAAAGTGTCATAGGCTTTTACTTCATAATATTTCTGCCTTTCAGTCTCATCACTTGATGTGTAGGTTATACTGTTAGAACGCTACTGTAGAGTATGCTTTGCAATTGAAAGAGGGGGAGCCATGAGAGAAATTGTGTTCAGCCTTGCAAAGTTTCCTTGGTTGTGTTTGCTTAACATAAGCTTGTGGTGTCAGTGTGGAAATAGGGAAGCATAAAAAATATAAATCAATATTTTCAGGAGAATACCTTATCCCTTTAAAACAAAACAGAATACCATCAAAGTTTTAAGAAGAAAAAAACCTTTGAAATTGGGTACATTCAGATGAGGAAAATTTTATCAATACAGAAGTATGACAGAACTTCAGAAGTAACCTGTTTGCTAGCAAAAAATGGGCCAATATGAAAAATGACACTCCACTAGTTGTTTTAATCCATATGTATTACTCTGGTCACAGAGATAGAGTAGAGTAAATTCTAAATTTGGAAATTTTAAAATAAAAAAGTTGCTGCTGAGCCAAAATCACTGAAGCAATCCACAGTGGATTTACAACATTTAAACAGAATTTGCTCCATTGCAGATGTTGAATGCAATATTTCTTCCTAAAATAGAATTAATTTAATATTTAATTTATATGCCTTTTTCCCAGAAGAAGCTTGTTTTCCTCTAGGTGTGTATATTTGTAAAAGAGAAACAGATAGGAAGAACGAAAAAGAATAGCTGGGCAGAAGGGGATATCCTGATTTTAAGGTTGTAAAAAAAATTAGCAATGATTTTTCAGAAAGTTTTCAAGTACGGACACCTGTGAAATCATTAAAAGAATTGGATTCTCTGAAGAAAACATCCCCTTCTTCATTCTCTTGTCCTTTTGAACACATCCTGTATTTATTTGCATGTTGCAGATATTTTCAGGCATGTCTAGCTTAAAGAATAATACAGTTGCAAAACCAGAGAGAGATAGCATGACCTATGAGACTCAAAATCTGACATAATTATACCGAGTTTAGTGTTTGTTACAGTATAGTATAATAAAGTTTTAAATTACTATTGTTTCTACTAAGATTGTTTTGTTCTATATAGGACATTGATTTCTCTGTTAGGTGAACTGATGATCTGTAAAAGCTAAAAAAATAAAGCTGAGTTTGAAGGCGAGACAAAAGAAAAAGGAAGTGCTCATTTCACGGAACATCTCCTAGTCAATCAAAATATTTAGCTAAAGAGGAAGCAAGTTTTCTATGTCAAGCTTGTGAATGCTTTTTTACAGTACTTGATTCTCCGAATGTGCAGAAAGAATGTGAGATCAGAAAACCTGATCTCTGATGCCTCAAGTTGGGCTTCAAAGATTTTACAATCAATCTAAATTGATATCTTTTTCAAAGACCTTCCAGTTTATGATGTGGCTGATGGATATTTATGACTGAATGTAATCAAGTTTTGCTGATATGATTTGTTCCTTTTTAATAAAAAATTAGACTTCCAATCTTTCTTGAAACTCAGAAAACTTTAGAGTACATCCCTGACTATTCTGTAGCCTCAAGTCACAACAGTCAATGCTTCAGAGATGCCATTCACTCTGTTGTACGATTTGTGAGACAACTGACAACTTCTGCTGGTTCAGTCTGTGTGTACCATAAAAATAATCAAATCTCAAAACAACACTAAGTCATGGAAACTGAGACTATGCTGCTGATGGGCAGCAACAGGGAATAATAAACAATAAATAAATAAATAACTAAATGATGATAAAACTAGTCTGAAGCAAAGGACTATCTCCATATCCCAAGAGCAGCTCTTTGCACCGTCTTGTGAAGCTTTACAGCTTGCTCTTTGTTACGTGAATAGTAGAATGCTTTGAACTGTAAGCAAGAAGGCATTGTATTACTTTCTCTGCACAGGTCAAAGAAGGGCAATACCAGGAGATGCATCTAGTTTTTCTCACCTGAAAGGGAAAAATAAAATGGTCAACAAAATGTCATTTGAATATGTTTTCCTAGAAGAAAATGCCCATTAATTTCCAAATGTAAAATAATGAGGGTTTTTCTTACTAACTAGTCATCTTTTTCTATATTGTGGGCTAAAATCAAAGTATAAAAGCAGTGCAATCTCATAGTCCTTAGTATTCATTATTATTTTAGCCCTAATGCTGCCACTTTTGCTGACATTCAACATCAGGAACTCCGTTGTGTTTTGCATAATCACAGTACGTGATGATCCTTTAAGCCATGGATTACTGTAGGTTAGAAACACCTGGTTCTGCATTATCTCTTTTACTGGCTGGGTGGCTGGTGGTTGTAAGCTTTGGTTAGTCTTTGTTGCATAACTGTTCCCAGTGGAATGTAAAGGTCATTGAAATTAGCAGTGCTTTAGTTAGGAGCGAGCCACAGATACCAGGACACCACTTGTAACTATTTCCAATTTGCTTTCCACTCGTTTTCAGGATTCCTTAAAGATGTTTAGTCTACAAGAACGCGTCTGTAAAAGACTTCAGTTGATAGCGTTGTAAAAGTGTTTGTGACAATTCTACCTGTGGGCCATAGTAGCAGTGATGTATGAATTTAGTGGTTCCTTATGTATGAAAATTACAGATTACTGAAAAGGAATCTACAGTGAGAAGCTTATTACATGAATTAAAATATATAAGGAATTGGGAAATTTTTGCTAGATATGATGATTTCCATCACATGCTGAACAAAAATACATATGGCCTGAATAAAATTGAACATTTTTAGCACTAAGTATTCACATGTATTGCAAGACTGAAAATGTGTAAGACACAAATCATAATGTGGTACACAGGGAATTATTTTTAAAGTCTATTTCATGCAGTTTCTGAGTACTAGTTAGAGGTACTTTGCCAAATCCTCTCTTCTCTCGAATGATAGTTAAACCTAATCTCTCTAGGTTTCTTCTGGAATAAACAATTTAGAAACAGGAAATTTTCATGCCATTGTCAATCCTATCTACTTTTCCTTTAGCATGTTTTACATTTACAATTAATTATTGATATTCTCAGATCAGCAATTTATAAATTCAGAAGTATTTGCACAGGTAAACATGAAAAAAAGGGAATTTATGAAACTGAGTCTTTGAGATTGCTCACCCTGGAGAAAAGAAGGCTTCAGGATGACGTAACTGTGGCCTTCCAGTACCTGAAGACAGCCTACAAAAAAGATGGTGTGGGACTTTTTACAGGGGCATGTAGTGATTGGACGAAGGGAAGCAGCCTCGAACTGAAAGAGGGCTGTTTAGACTAGATATTAGGAAGAAACTCTATACTATGAGGATGGTGAGGCGCTGGAACAAGTTGCCCAGGGAAGTCATGAATGTCCTGTCCTTGGAAGTGTTCAAGGCCAGGCTGGATGGACCTCTGAGAAATCTGGTCTAGTGGAAGGTGTTCCTGCCATGGCTGGAAGAGTGACATATTGTGATTTTTAAGGTCCCTTCCAACCCAAAACATTCTATGATTCTTTGATTATTTGGTGAATACAGGAAGAAAACTCTGAAATCTAACTCAATCCATATGCTCTGTGAAAGCAAAAACTAAGCTCTTGGTTCTGAAATGTTTTGTGGCAAACTAAACTATCGTTATTGTTGATTGCCATAAACCTCCAACAAGGTGAAGGTGTTGCATGTCAGAAGGCTGGTGTTAGTATGATGTGGCCTGGAAATCAGTGTTGAAGTGATGTGCTGGTGGACTGTACACCACATGTGCATTGAACTAGGCCCCATTGTGATGAGGGAAGAGAGATAGTTGTGGAGCTATTGCTGCCTCTAGTCTTCTAGAAAGTTTAACTGGTCCATAGGCAACTGTTGTTGATTGATTTCCGTACCTCTCCAAATAAATTTTAGTTGACTACTTGATGTTCTCAGGCAGAACAAGAGGTTATGCGTTGGGTTCAGGCTTTCTCAAGATCAATTTCAATTCTTTTGTTGAATAACTTTCTTTGACATTTTAATATTTGGGATTTATAATAATTTGCTTAAAATCACATATGTATACTCCAGTCTCCAGGAAATCTTCCATCAGGATAGATAATCTGTGTGAGAGGTGAATTTACTCATCATCTCTATAATAGATGATAAAGTTATGAGTCTGGCTCTCTACCATCTGTATCAAGTGTGATTAGCAGCATTCTGATAGTGTTAGAGGGGAACCTTTACATACTTCTGGGGCGAAATGGTGAAATGAAGGACTCGGTTTATACTTTGCAAATTGCAGCTATTCTTGCTAAAACTTCTTAGCTCTGAAAGAAGATAGACTATGAGGTTGTAAAAATGCATGAAAGTTCAATTACGTTTGTAAAAGTGGATGAAGATTTTGATGTTATCTAATTACTGTTTCTATTTTTTGCCTTGATGCTTTTTTCTCTTCCTGTAATTTTATTCCAGCACTGTAATAGTAGGGGTACATTTGCAAAGAGATATGTTTAATATATAATCTGTTAGACATTCGGCTTTCCATTTGGATAGAAGTTTTAAAAAAACTACTGCATTGCTGGAACTTTTCTGGTTGGCATAAGACAACAGTTTTATCTGTATAAAACCATGAAGAGGTTTTGATGGCAGTATGGGTAAGTCTGCTGAGTGCCACACATGCAGTTATAAGCCATAGTACTATCTTTATTCTAGACGCATATTCTTAAGAAGGAAGGCACCTAATGAAATGTATTAGTTACTTTGTATTTACTGACTGGGAATATATTGAATAAGTTAAAACAATGAGAACTTTCTTAGCATTAACAAAATCTGGAGGTGAAGTTGGCGGGAAGATAGAGACCATTTATCTCATTACATCAAACATTCTGTTTCTTCGCTTTTTTTAGGTTTTACTGGGACTTAATCATGCTTATAATGATGGTTGGAAACCTTGTCATTATACCGGTTGGAATCACATTCTTCACAGAACAAACAACAACACCATGGATTATTTTCAATGTTGCATCAGACACTGTTTTTCTATTGGACTTGATCATGAATTTTAGAACTGGGACTGTAAATGAAGACAGCTCCGAAATAATACTGGACCCTAAAATCATTAAGATGAATTACTTAAAAAGCTGGTTTGTGGTTGACTTCATCTCATCAATACCAGTGGATTATATCTTTCTCATTGTAGAAAAAGGAATGGATTCAGAGGTTTACAAGACAGCAAGAGCACTTCGTATTGTGAGGTTTACAAAAATCCTCAGCCTGTTACGTTTATTGCGCCTTTCAAGACTGATTAGATACATACACCAGTGGGAAGAGGTAAGATTTACATGGTTATAACATTGCTCAGTAAGATCTTATCCCTATACAACACCAATCAGATCTCTCTGAAGACACAAGAACAAGAATGTAATGGAGTTTTTACTCACCAGTTGGTGGAATTATGAACAGGTGCTAGTAAAAAAGCCATTTTGGAAAAAACAGTTACTATCTTCTCTCTACTAAGGACAGACACCAAAACATATTTAGGACCATCAGCACGATTTGAATGGATGAACTTCTAGTGAAAATACTGGAAATTTTAACAACCATCAAAATCTGCTTTGGATTTTGGTGACTTCCACTTAAACCTACTAAGTTAATACTCTTGTAGTCAAGAGAACTTAAAATACATGTTTGTATTTTTTAACATAGGAGAAATTGAAACCATTTACCATTGAGTATATTTCCTGGAATGCTCATTGTTTGAAGACTGTGTGTCACTTGAATATATCAAATGCTGGCCTTCTTTATGAAAAACGGGTGGTCCAAATTTTGAGTCACTGCCTTCTAAACTGTCAGCTTCACTGTTTCTAGACATGACGTTATTCTGCCTGCCAATTTGGCATGGTAAGTTTTCCAGGAAATGATGGCATTCCCTAATTTGGCATATTCATGGCTAGGAAGTGTTTAATGCTTTGGCACATACTGCCATGATTCAGTTATTTTCTTACATGCCTGTTCCCATTTCTAAATATCATAACGTGTTTTAAACAGAAGTCCTAAAACCATGGGAAAAATAGCCACAGTTTTCTAAACCATATTTGAAATAAGCATAATGATAATTATTTTGTAGAGCATTATCTTGGAAGCACTATTAAAATTGATTTCCATAAATTTATTTACCTATTTGATAAAGATTTATTTAATTAAATGAATATTGAAGGTACCATTTTCAAATGGTATTTGGTACCATTTCTGGTGTTTTTTTGCTAGTAATCTCCTGTATTGTATGCATTTTCTGGCTTAACAGAAACCTAAATGCACAGCCAGCTCACAAATAAAGTCAGATTATGTTTTAAAATGACATGATGCTGGATGATCCTAAGTATCAACAGTCTAATAAATTTATAACTGTTTCTCAGAAAGCCCCTGATAGAGGTCATTATTTTTTATTACTCTATTTTGTAAATTCTACTTCTTTTTGCATCTCTGTAAAACAGTGTAATGATGTTTTTGCACAGAAATAGAGCACTGTAGTGCACAATTTAACTAAAGTGAATGATTAAGCATATTTTGCAGTTCTACCATAAAGCTGTGCTTTTGTCTCCTCTGTGATTTACAAAGAGACAACCTTCTGAAATGCATTCAACGATAGTATTTTCTGGCAGCTTGAATTATTAGCTTGTAACTCTAAAGGCCTGCTAGGCAGAGAAATTATTCCTTTTTTTTTTTTTTTTTTTTTTTCCCCCCCTCTTCTCTCTCTTGTCAAACAGAAATCAGGTATTCCAAATACAAATAGTTGAATCGATCACTGAGTGGGACTAGAAGTGATCAGAGGATGTGGTCCAAACCAGCAATAGTTGATGTTTGGTCCATTTAATCTGTAGCTGATGACGGCTTGATGGCAAGTTCACCTTTGATTCCACTAGTAAAATTTGTAAAATATGTACTCAGGAAGGCGAAAGAGGATCTAAAGGAGGGGTTTTTTTTGTTTGGTTGAGGTTTTTTTGAGCCTGCAGTAAAGCAGAAAGAAGCACATTGGCTGCTTTTGACAAAGATTTTCACATGAAGGAACAGATGTAAGTGAGGACTCTGAATAAGGCTCTGATAAACGAAATGTGCTCAAGGGAAAAAAAAGGGGGGGGTTGTTTGTTTATATTTTTATTTAGCATTTTACAGTTACCAGAAATGAAGGAGGTCATGGATTTCCATACATGGCTTCAGAGAATATGTGTGTTATAACATTGTAATATTTTAAAGCAAACTGAAAAACTGTGTAGGGATGACCTTTGCTGACTTGGGAAACAATAGCTGGGTGATCCCATAGGGGTGGTCACTGAGACTTTGCTGCTCTTTGTATGTGTCTGCACATAAGCAATAGAGAGCAACTTTTAACTAATTTTAGTGACACAGAAATAGAGCCTTTTTGTGTGTTGTTAAAAGGATTTAATAGTTTTCACTTAGGAGCTTGGTTTTAAATGTGGTGTGGTTAAATCTGAAATATATGTATTTGGATCCAGAACAATGAGCATTATGTCAAAAAGAGTAGCTGGCAAACTCATTCTTCATAACATGCCAAGAGGATACTTCACGGAAAACTGATGAACAAATGTGTTGTATTTGTTATATGGTAAGGCAGTTATCCCACTGAGAAATTCTTGCATCCTTAAAGAGAAAAAGCAGGTTAACATTGTTTGAGCTTTTCCCTTTAGGTATCACATACCTGGACTCCAGTTGGTCAATATCCTGAACTTTAAGATGAGTAGGTAAAAATTTGAAAAATTTTTATATGAAACTGGTGAAACATGGTTCATTTTCTTTGTTTATTTCCACATCATTCTAAATCGATTAAATTAAGGTCAAGCTGATAATAGCCATATAGAAGAATATTGAGGTAAATAATGTATGTGTTGCAGAAGCTTTCTCCTCATTATGATGGGACAGCTGTAGCCTGTGGTGCAATATATATGAAATCTGATTGATGTATTCATATCAGTCTGATGTTACTTGTTTATCTAAATGAATGGCTCAGTGGAAATAGGAAGAAACACTTTTAAGAAATGGACAGAAGATATGTTGGCAGGAAATAATTTACTGAATTTGCAAACTCACATTTTCCTAAAAATGCTTTTGGGCTAGAACATCTAATATTCCAGTCCTTTAAAGCCAGATGTTGACAAATAGATCATATGCTTACTTAAACTAGATTATATACTGTAACATACAAAAAAAAAAATTGGTCTTTAAATCAATGATTACAGAAATTATACTTTTGCAGTAATTTATGAGAGAGGGTTTGTTTTGGATTTTTCTTTTTTAACTTAGGTTTCTAAAAATCCTGAACAGGAGGTACTGGACATAGTTCTTATTTAAGTTTTATGAGACTGCCTAACCACTGACCCTTGAATGTTTTACATAGGTTTACATGTATCTAGTAATTCTTAGCTAAATATGCTATAGATCAATGATTAGAAATAAATGTGTCATTACATGTCAAATGATAGGCCACTTGCCTTTACATTTGTCTATGATATTAATTTACTGGTTGTTTAAAATAAAAATATTGTACAAAAGCTGCTTAAAACCCAGTCGCCAATAGTTTTGCTTACAGCTGTTCTAGTCATATGAAAAGATTTAGTATATATGTGAGCAAGCAGAATTGGTCCTTCTAAAAAAAACTATTTCTTTTTCTGATATGTCATATTGTATAGAAATAGAACAAATTTTAAAGTTATTTCATGCTTATTGCAAGATACTGAATAGAAGCTATGTTTTGCGAAACATCATATAGTAAAATATGCAAAAATTGTAAATTACAGCCACGTGTTATTTTCATTTAACTTGTACTGAATTCTGATTTTCAGTTTGCCAAACCTTTTTGAGTCCATGAACCTATATAAGTGCCGATACCCACTCTAGCTGTTGATAAAGCTCTGGTATTTAACAAAATATATTTCTGAGCATACCACAGCAACATATCATATTCTAGTTTTGCCATTTTATTTCTGATAATCACTGGAATGTTGATTCAGAAAAGCTCATAAATACAGGCTTGCAAGAATGCTAAATCTTACTAAAGAGCTTAAAAATTAAGTGTGGAAGAACTTTGACAAATCAGGTCCTGCATGAAAAATTTTGTTTGTTGCTTCCGATACCACCACTGAGTATCACAGACCACCACTAGGTGTCCTCTCCTTGTTCTGTTTGTTGCCAACAGTGCTCATATTATGTGTCTCTATGATTTTGAATCATTATGTTACCTAAATAAAATTATCATAAAAGCACACTTGTGTTATCCAGACAACAGAAGAAAACTCCTACTTATGTAGTATACTCTTATGTAGGTATACAGATGACTTTTATCCCCTGTGAAAAAGCCAAGCAACTTTTCCTTTCCCTCACAGCAGGGTGAGAATTCAAGATTTTTTATTTAACCTCTTGATCACTGACTGAGGCATTGTGTGGGAAGGAGAGATGATAAGTTAGGTGGCTACTTAGTAATGTTGGATGAAAACACTTTACTGACTGGATTATTAATTTTATTGTATTTTGTTTTAACAGAGCTGAGCAGTGTCTACAAGACATGGGGATTTTTTGTCAATGATGGTGTTATGTCGTTTTACTTAAATTAATAACCTTGTGGAAATGGGAGTTGGTGTAATATTTTTGGCTTCTTTTAATTTAATTTTAATTCCTGTTGTCTAAGGAGATAACTTTGAATATATTTTTTAAGCCCTATAAATTTGTGTCAATTAATCAAGTACTGCACATAAGCACACCAGTACAAGTTGATGACAACTTTGAAGTAAATTAGGTCAAAGTAGGACATTTTTTTTAATTGCCTTTTGGAGATACATTAGGGTCAGACTTAGGGTTAACCCTAACCATTTTTACTAGCACAAAGTCTGTGAATTCTGCAACAAAGCCTCTATATTGATGTCTTCTGCTTTCCTACAATTAAAAAAATGGAAGTAGGAGAAAATGCCTATTTCTATAGGAAGGAAACAGAAACACAAGTTTTCCTTTTTTGTTGTTTGTTTTTGGAAAGTCATGCTTGGAAAGTTCCTCTTATGTATCAAATTAATGAACCTGTGTCCTGCTGTATGAAGTCTATGTTTGGAGTCACATTGTGTACATCAAGGAGAAATGTCAAAAGCCTAAACTGTTTGGCACTTTCTTCCTCATGCTGGAAAAAAGGGTTCCCTAGCAGGGTTAGGTAAATATGCAAACAATGAAGAATTATTCAAATTGGTTTTTAATGTGCACATACTTACATGTGTATGCTTTACACAACTGACTTACATTTATTGCTGGGCCTTATCTCAGATGACTGCAAGGTTTGTTTGTGTGTTCCTCTTTGTACTTCAATCTTCCCTATAAGATCATGCTGACCTAATATGATGGTATGACCAGACTGTGGTCATGTGTGCTTGACATGTCCTGACCAGCTCCACTTCCTGCTTAATCTACAGGGGAAAAGAAAAGAGACAAAACCACACTATTTGTTTGCAGTCTGAGTTAGAATACCTGAGTGCTCCTTGCTCAGCATAGCTGTAGAAGAAGAGCCTTTGAGATTTTTCAGAGCCCAGTTCCACAGAGGGAATAGATTCTCTGTGTGCCAAGGAGTTGTGTGGGCTGTCAGTTTGATCCTGGGTAAGACTTGTAGCACTGGTATTCTTCCCTAATTAAATTGGGGTGTTGGCTAATGGATAGTCTTGTCTCTATGACAGTGAGGTATTTTATCAGCAGACTGTGACTCTATAACCATAGTGCTGTTAAACTTTTCTTCTCTGTTGTGTAACTTAAAAGTCTGTTGTCTGTGTTTTGCTAAAGGGAGCACCTAATACAATCTTTACAAAATTGGTTGTGTTCCAAATGGAAACATTTTTGTTTACATGAAATTATGCATACTTTAACATTAGGTGCATTGTATTCATTTGTGCATTGCTTTTTAATGTATTTCAAGGAAAATTATTTGTTTGAGAAAAGTACAGGTCATTGCAGCTAAATGAAACATCCATGAAACATCACTGACAACAACTCAAGCTTTTATTTTTCACTCTTTTAAATTATCTAGGAAAATGCATGTAACTGATGGATGCAATTAAAAGGCAGTATTATCCATGGTGTTCTAATAGTATACTAACTGTTGAAATAGAGCAGCACACTTGTAGAGAAGGCAATTACTGAAATG
Source organism: Serilophus lunatus (assembly GCA_013399895.1). Taxonomy (NCBI): domain Eukaryota; kingdom Metazoa; phylum Chordata; class Aves; order Passeriformes; family Eurylaimidae; genus Serilophus; species Serilophus lunatus. The sequence continues at coordinate 19,768 of VXBA01002095.1, read as the reverse complement.
TAGGCAAGACATTGAGTATTCTGTTTCTTAATTTTCTACTTTATGGTCTAGCCATAATCAGTTTCATAGAAAGAATAATCCATTCCCCTAGAGAGTAAATAGGAAGTTTTATGAGTGTAAAGTTTCTTGCTTCATCATTCTCCCCCCTTTTTAAGACTGTACAAAATGAACTGCCTTTCTTGTGTGTCTATGCCAGGAGAGTAATTGTGTGGTGATGATGTTTTCCCTGGAAGCTAAACCAGAGAAATGTAGAACACAGACTGAGATAAATTTCCCTGAACTCAAAAGCTGGATGATAATGTCTTCCTTTTTATATGAGTGTTTGCCTGGCTTCTCTGCTAATGGACCTGTTCCTGAGAGACTTGGCTGTAGACCCAAGAAGTTGTGTTCCCCCTTGCATTACTGTTTCTAGATAATGCCAGTCAATCAATTTTTAAAATGATCACAACAGTGTCAGCATGTCTTTGACAATGAAATGTAGCACAGGTATTTTACAAGAATTTTTTTTTTAGGTCTAATTTTTTGTTCACTATTTTTAAGCCATTTTGGCGTTAATTCCTTGTTTTGCACTTGCTAGAGCTTGCATACATTACTCCTGGCTGCAGATTTGTAAAAAAATACCCACCTCATTTTTCCATCCTAAGCTTTTAACACAAGGTAGAAAGCCCACTTAGTTTCCACAGGGTAATGGCCTGATGGATACACCCCATATCAGGCAAGGGGTGAGGTAGGAATGTTCAATCCTCTTGCCAAACAGAGCTGCTGTCTGCTCACCACGTCGCCCTGTCTCCCTCCCTTGTAGCTGAAGAGCCATCAAAGAAGGTGATGACAGCTGAAGAGCTGCTTGGGCAGCCCATGGTCTGGATCATGGTTCACTATTCAGACCCTGGGATACTGTGGAGTCCTTTCCACACTGAGTGCACGTAGTACAAACCCCATTTGGTTCCTGCAATGATGAAACTGAAAGGGTACATGCGAATGGGATTTTTCAGTTCTTTTCCAATGTATTTTACAAATTTAAAAATTTTACAAATTTTACAAGAATGGCATTTTAGGGTTTTTTAGGTTTTTTGTTTTGTTTTGTTTTTCTTGCAGGGTTTTTTGTTTGATTTGGTTTGGCTCGCTTCGGTTTTGTTTTTGCAAGTTAAACACAATCCATTAAGGTATCTCTGCATTTTCAGATTTGTACCGGTGGTGGCTAGTACAGAATAACTTCTAAATTACTCAGCAACAGTAATTGAAATAAAAGATATTCTCACCTTGTCATTAATGCCTTGTAAAAGTCTTTCTTTTTTTCAAAGTACCTACAGATCTTTGCAAATAAAAAAGTCTGTCAAATAAACACTTTAGAGATGTGCACAGACTTTCATTGGTTTTGTTATTCTCTTCATATAGGTGCCAGGCCAGAAGTTGTTAGGGGTGTATTATGGCCATTTTATGCTGTCTTAAAAAGATAGACTTTTAAAATAATTTTTTAAAACACAAATTCAAAACTGTATTGCTGGTCAGCATGGTAAAAGGTGCCCAGTTATCCTTTGAAATAGGAAATGTATAATCCATTATAATAATTCTTAATACCGTATTTATTGATAAGTCTATTAAAGAGAGCAATAAGATATCTTTCCAGTGCATAATTACTAATTGAAAGCTGAGGGACAAATTATATAGGAAAAATAAATTAGAAAAATGTATGCATCAAAGGTGGATTTGAACAATTTTAATGTTTTACTAACATTTGTCTATAAGGGTAATAATTTATTAAAGGATGTAGAGATAATTTATTATTTTTCAATTTGATAAAATTCTATGTTCTATTTTGAGAGGGAAATTGTCAGTTGCAGTGACAAGCTTTTTAAATTAAAAAAATCCCCAAAGCCACCACTGTATTCTCTCAGTTTTCTTATGTGGAGAACAGTGTGCTGGTGAAACTTTGTGGGATTTTGTAGGACATCATTGCCTCGATTATTTCAGGAAGGTCTGAGAGGTAGAAAAGGGAGATATCTGGAGAACTCATGCTGGACTGTGCTGGGTAGACCATCTGTGCACTGTTGTCTTTATTTATTTTCTCAGTGTGTCATATGCCTTAGCTCATTTAGGCTTTTTATTGGATAAGATCAGGACTGAAATGATACAGAATTTACTGCTTGTCAATAGGTAGAGAATCATGTTCTGATTTTGATCTAATTTGACAACCTTCTGATACATTAAAATACCTGGGACACTACTTGTCTAAGTAGATTTCTGGTGTGGCTCCCACTGAGGACAATGAACTAATGTTTTAATAGTTAATTAGGAACAAGGGTCTGCTTTATGAGGATAAAATGATCTGCACTAACCACTTAGGGAGTAAGATGCAACTGTATAAACCTTTCTAGAAGGGGTTGAGGAAATGAGACGTCAGTGTAGAAGTGGCTTTACCAGTTGCAAGTTTTTTCTAATGAGTTATTTCTAACCTGAATCTCATGGAGATTATTCCAAATAGTGATTTTATCCCACATGTGTAATATATGATTTAAATATAGTTGTGACTTGGAAGGAACAGGGATATAACCTAATTAAATTGTCATTGCTTCTTGCTCTCAAGCAAGAATGAAGGCTGTGCTTGAACTGCTGATCATTCCTCACAACGCTGCACTGGGAACATGTGCTATTTCTCACCATTTTCTCCTTTCTTAAACCAGGCAAATGCTTTGCCTTAGCCCTTCCACGTGTCTAGGCTCACAGTATTTTCTTTGTTACTTGCTGACTTCTTAAAACATCTCTTTTTTTTCCTCATCCTCTCTCCTCTCAGAACCAATATCAGGGAACTTAAGTAGACATCTGCTTTAACTTATTACAGTGTGTGGTAGTTGCAGTACCTTCCTTTCTAGAAAATGTAACTTTTTATTCACCTAGCAGAAAGTGCTGCCTTGTAGTGTATTTGGTATCATTTCACACTTGAGTTTGTGTGACAAAAGGGTAGGTATTATGGGAGATCCTGCTTTGAATCCAAGTGGATGCTCCTAGCTGTGAAGCTGTGAGAGTAGAGCCCCATATATGCATGGGAGAAAACATCTGTAAAAGAAATTAAAATGCCTGAAGGCTAATTGTGATATAACTTCTGTAATCTTTGCCAGAACCATAGGCTTTGTACAATTAAACTGACTACAGAGGAGAGGAAAGATGTGATTATCAAAAAGACCCCAACCACTGAACAATAGACAGCCAACCCCCCNAAAAAGAAAGAAAAACAACAACAAAACAGAACACAACACAACAAGAAAGCAGAACATGGACATGGCAGAACATTTGTAGTTCAAACAAATGTACATGGACATATTTATGTGACTACATCTTCAAGTGTGAAGGTTCATAACCTTTGCTGCACCTCTGAATAGAAACCAAAGAAAATGATCCTATCTAAAATTTTTGTAGATAGGCAGTATTCTAAGATATTGCAAGATATTCTAAGTATTGCAGGCGGAATTCAAAGACTCAAAAAATGGGCAATCTTTTATCTCTACTAAAAACTAAGTTTCAATTTTGAATTGTTGCTTCTTCATACTCTTAAGATAGTGGCATACAAGATTTATGGCCAAAAGTTGAACCTAGAGAACAAATATTGCTGTGCATAATTTAAAATGAATCTCTTTTCAAGAGTACCTTCCTGTGGGATTTCCAAAGCACATTATTGAAAACCATGCAGTAGTTCTCATCAGAATGATCGATTTCCCCCTCAACTAAAGATATGAGTTATATCTTCATCTGTCTCAAAAATAGCTGGGCATCCCACGTGAGAATTGGTTTCCAGGTGGGGAAATACAATGTCAGGTATGTTTTAACATGGAAATGGAAAAAAGTAACTGCAATGTAATTTCAAAGGCAAGGAGTAGCTCCTAAACTGCTGCATTGTTTTGATCACTAGGTTTTAAAATAGTGAATTCAAACAAGTAGCTTACTTTTTTCTTGCAGACACTTTCCAGTGAAATAAGTGTAACACTGTTTTTCCTTCAGCGTCAGCCATAGGAACAATTTTTTTCCTATAATTTATTTTGCCTGGGGCAAAACCAACTTCTATCATAAATGTGTTTTTCTGTTTTTCCTTTCTTATATGTGTCAGTTTTGGTAACTTAATACAACTTAACCCAACTTGGATTTCTTTTAATGTTTCTGATAATGTTTGCTATCACAAATATATATGTTTATTGATTTAAAAAATAAATCAGTATTTTTTGAGGCATTCTTAATGGGCACAGTAACTGCAAGGCACTAGAAATGAGAATGTCAAAGGTTTGTATGAATTGAAGTAATGTAAACAGTCCAACCTTTTTCGTTGAAGTAAATGCATGGAGATATCTCATTTTAAAAATAAATACAAAATTAATTCCAATAGAATTTTACATGTTTTCTTCCTTTTCATTTTACTTTCCTATTGCTTCTCCCATAGAAGTTAGTGAAAATAAGGTTAATCAACATCAAGATTTTTTACAGATACTGTGTCTCTGTTTGCTGACATAATTGATTAAATCACTAGTTCCTGTCAACTTTTTTTTAACAGTTAAGTAAGTTTATATTTGTGGTAGATGGTCTTTATGGTCTTTTTTTTTTT
>VXBA01002095.1:855-15124 GCA_013399895.1 Serilophus lunatus | reverse complement strand
TTTTTTTTTTTTTATTTTAACCTAGGCAGAATGTTTAGAAGTGGTGACATTTGACAGCAGCTATGCTGGATGCTGTTCACCTGACACAACAATTCCTATGCTATCTGTGTAAAGCAACTTGCTAGTACTCTTTAGGATGAGAAAGGAATTGTGATAGTACACTAGGGCATTATTTGTTATAGATAATATTTTTATTTGAACTCTCAACCTCATGTAGTGACTCAGTTTCTTTCTCATAATTTTGAACAACAATGAAAGAAAAATGGTCAGGTTTTTTTTTCGGCTTGTAAATTCAAGACTGAAATGCAAAAGGAAATATATAAAATGAAAAAGTCTTTAGTTCTTTCTGAATTATCCGAGTTACAAACTTTGTTTCTCTCTTCATTTAATCAGTTTTGACTCCTATACTCCCAAATGAGTCATTATCATGGTCCCAAGTTTTCTTTTCATATTTTCTAAATATTTGTGTTTTGTAATGTGTTTTGTTGTTGTTTGAGGTTTTTTTCTAATGCGATGAATATCATAATGCTCTTTAGAAATAGTGATTATCAGCTCACTTAGAATTAGAAAATTTAGTGCAGTACTGGATTTTCATCTGAGTAGTGCAAAACAATTCCCCGCCAATTAAAAAACTGTAACTTTATGCTTCATAATGAAGCATAGCGTGAGATATTTGAAGCTTGAATTTCAGGATTGTGATACGTGTTTGAGGAGTTTCCTTTTCTTTTAATTCATCTTTTTTATCTTTTGATAATAAGGTTTTTTTGAGCAGCAGTGCAGTTCTAGCTCCATATTCCAGTGCTAAATATAGTCAAAAAATGTAGTACTATATTAACCATTGTACATGCTACATTTAGGCAAGAGGAAAGGACAGTGGAAAAAAAAAAAGACAAATCTGGCAAGGGTGGGAAAACAATCTCAGGCCCATAAATGTCTTTTTTCTGTGTAACTTGTTAGCTGCTGCTGTCTAGAAAACTAGTATCAAAAAGCTCATCTGTCATATTTTCTGTGACTACCATCTTTTAGTTTAACCTGTGTGAAAATTCTGCAAGTGATACGGCTGATGGTATCATAGACTGAATTGCTTCCACTGCTCTGACATCCAGTCTGTGGCTGGAAGCTGAAAACTCCATTTGTTTTCCTCCTGACTATGTTCTTGTCATTGCAAATAGCCAGCAGAATCAGTGTGATGAAAAAGAAATAAGACTAGTGGCACCTCAGAAGAAAATGTCTCTCTGAATTTCAAAGAGAGAAAGTATATTCAATGTAACGTCTACTTATTCTGCTAAATAGAGTTTTTATTATTAAATATTTATATTTAATAAATATAACTAATATGTATTATATGTATTATATAATATATTATATTATATGTATTATATTAAATATTTTTATTAAATATTTTTGTTTGGCTATGTTTTAATACTTGTTATTATGAAAAGTGGCAGATTTTTACAGAAATAATGGCTATGATATAATGGCAGTTTTGGCAGTTTAGGACTCTAAAGGAACAATGTTTGATATTTTCTATCATGACTTCTTGAAGGCTTTGTAGCCTTTAACAACCCTTAGGATTTGGTGGCTTTTTTGGTTTTTTATTCCTCCTCCATTTTTAAATCTGTGCATGTTTCCAGTAATATTATTACCATATAATAATTGAATGCTTAATAAGTTACAAAGGAATATTCTTTCTGCTCATGAAGCCTGGTCAGTTGAGTTGTTCTAATTCTTGAATGTTCATGAGTCTTTGATTGGACTGTTTAGGGCAGTTCGGGACAGATGTAGAAGGAGGTTTCTTGTCACCTAGAGGACTTCAATAGGGTCAGAAACACACAGACCCTGTCAGGTAGCATCTGAGCTAGTCTGTTGTAATCACTGTATTTGGGACTAAAGTGTTACAAGTGCAGTATTTGCAGTATTCCCCCTCTCCTCTGGCATATATTTAACACCTTGCTTGTGTGGTATTCTGGTAGGTTAACAGAGTAGGGAGATACTATTCTGGGGCCTGACATTGTCCTTTTCATCGAAGGATTTATGTTTGCAGATGTAATTTAGGAATACTGAGATATGAATCTGTTGCATATTTTTCAGCATTTTCACATTTCTAATGGTTTGTATGGATGAAGTTTATCAACCTATAGTTTATTTTTAAATTGAGCTACAGATGTACTTGAGTGACTTCCAGCTGTTTTTTGTCTGAAAAATATGCCCTCAGACATTTGTCCTCCAATATCTTTTCAATCCCACACCTCTTCCTTTGTGTTGTGTAAGTGTCTTGGGGAGACAGAAAGCCTGTGCTCTGTGCTCGCAGGCAGTGGCTCTGGAGGCTCAGAGCCTGCTACTGGATTAATACCTCTGTCCTCCTCAAGTCTGTAGCTGATGATGTAAAACACAAGAGGTTTTAGTGAGAGTTTTTACTTAGGCTAGTACCAATAAGCATACCAAGATTTATGCTTCAGTTTCTTTTCTTACAGTTGGACATGAAACAGAGAAAACTGGTTTTCTAAACTTGGCTATTTGCTGATTTTTTTGCAAGCCATCCCAGATGAAAGCTACAGAATGTAAAGTTACTCCTCTCATCAAGTTTATTTCTTATTACAAATTTTCTCCTGTACTAGCAATGCTTTGTTTTAAAAAAGGAAACAGACCAAAGGAAGTCCACTGTATTATCCAATAGCATCTTGAAAAAGATAATCCCTTCCTTCTTTGTTCTGAAGGGCTTCAGGAATGGTTGTCATGGGACAGAAGTGGCACTGGCACATCTCACCTGATGTGATCTCTTGGGCCAGACTGAGCGCATGATAGAGTAGGTGGCTCTGCCCTCATGGTAGTAACTCTCATTCTGTTGAAGAGGCAGTGTGGGTATATGTGGGTTTTGTGGAATGACTGTTTCATGACACAGAGAAAGGGCATCCCTGACATTTCCCATCAACTAGCTGTCAGCAGACCTGCATTCCCCAATATGTCTCTTAGCAGCACCATCTGAAGTATCCATCTCCACAGACTGGGCAAGGAGCCCAGACACCCATTAATCACTGGAGAGTGAATGCTTCAAAATCAGAACTTTCTTAGTCTTGAATATTAGAGCTACTCTCAAGCTCTTGTCCAGTTATAACATTGAGAATATACTTCTCTATGGGAGAAATAAGGTATATAACATGGAGAGAACAAAAAGGTAGAGCTCCTTTAGTTTTACATTCAAATATTTTGAATTCAGTGATCCAGTCTCTGAGTTAATCTCATATTTCAGTGAGATGGCACCAGGGAAAATGTGTGAATTTTCTTTGTTACTGATGGAAAGTCCGGAGAATTCTCAAGACTTACCTTGGTAACCTATTTGATTAATTTGCAAGAGGAAAAATAGATACATCTGCTGAAAATTAATTTTAAATGTGGAATAGAAGAACAAATCTGACCTTTTTTTAATTTTCTTTTGAAGTTGCTGTTCAGTTTAAGTGTAGAGCATGTAACTGGTATAGTCTGTGCCATGACTGCCAGAGCTTTGCAGGGACATTGTTAGCATTCAGTTACCGTAGATGATGTTCTCAGAATATTTCTAATGTAGCGGGGAAGGAATGATTAAGTGGGATTCTTCGTGGCGTTTTCCATGGCAGATCAAGTATTTGTACATGAAAAACAGAGTTATGTTATTCTGTGTTATGCTCTTTGAAAGAATTCTTATAGATTTCTTGAATACGAGAAGAGTTCAGCTCTATAGTTTTAGTTGATAAACAGTACTTTGTAGGTACAGCAAAATCAATTATAGTAACTCTTAAATCGATAGAAGTGCATCAAAGGATCTGGCCCATTACTAGACTTTCAATCTTCTACTTACTGTGTCTACATTAGAAAAAAAAGTCTTCAAATGAACAAAGATCATTTTAATATGCCTTTTATCCTTAAGTGCAAAATGTAAAGTTTTATTATAACATATAAAAGAGGCATGTCTCCATAGGAGATTGGTGACTTAATCTACTTCCTAGTTGCAAGTGTGTGAAGATAAATTATTGGTAATTGAAAAAAAAAATGTAAAAAGTGGTCTAACATTCACACAGATCTGCTGCCTTTGTATCTAATCAGTATAAGAAGAAATGGTGAGCCAAAATGACTCAGAAAAATGGAGTATAGCATTAAAAAGGCTAAAGTGAACAAGTCTGCATACCTTCAGAGAATTGCCTTATATTGGCATTTCTTTTATTTTATACTGTTCTTCAAAACGAGTTTCTATCCTAGATAATACATTTGTAATTCATTATATTGTCTTTGCTGGCATATAAAGATATTGTACTGTAGATTTTTTTTCTTCATGCTAAGTGCACCAGCATCAATAAAAGCTGCTATTCTATCTGTTAATGTTTATTTCACAATTTATAATTTTGTCAATTGAAATCCAGTTTCAAATGCAGTACTGTGATTATGCAATTCTCCTGTAGCCTGGGGTGGTTTTGCCCGTTCTGTGAACCTCATCAACTTCTAAGGCTTTGGAGTTCTTCTCAAAAATTACTGCTATCCAGAGTTCTTGATTTGCCATGTCTTTCCTTCATTCCTTGAAGGACTAAAGTATGAGTTACCTTATAATGTGAGATTCTTAAGATAAGTAGGCAGCTGAAGATTCCCCTTCCTTCAATGGTGTTTGTTTGCTATGATGTCCTTGGCATATAAAAATGCATTGTAAGACACAAGGTTATATTGTCCTGTCTCAGCCAATTCCTAGACAGTCAGCACTCTTTAAATTGGGAACCAGTTGGAGTTTGGCATTCTCAAGGTAATACAGATTGACTTATAACCTTGACATAGTTGACAGCAATTCAGAATGATATTTAATATATTCCAATGCTTACATTTAATTGTCAGTGATTTCCCTAATGCTATAGCACTATTCTTCAACAAAGTGTTACAAATTCACTTTGTTCCATGTTTTTTTAGGTGTGTCATTGTGAGACTCAGCAGTCACCAAAAAAGGATTGCTAAAATGTTCTTTTTCTTTGTAGTCCAGATTAGCTATCATGTATCCTTGATTCGTCAGTATTCACACATTTTTTTTCTGTTTATTTCTATAAGATCAACGGGGTTACAACAACCTCTGTACCTACCAAGGTGCAGGTTTTTAAGAACTTGAATAGGCTGTTAGAGACAATCACTTTTTGGTGCTCCGCTGGTCTTGCTCCCTTGTGCCCACACCAAGCCCAGTGTTAAATGTACCCCACCCACATCTACAGTGGATTTGAGGCTGCTGCAGTTCTTAGGCAAACTGATTTGTACTCTGTTGCCTTTGAGTGTGGCTGGTATAGAGCTGCTGTGTGCCTCACAGATCTTTTATCCCTTTTCGTTAATTTTTCTGTCTAATGCTGGCCAATTCAATATTGTTTCTTATTTCTCAAGCAACTTAAAACTGATTTCTTTGATTTTGTTTTTTTCTTCCGAAAGTTGTATGTAGCATGAATAAAATTATTCATGGATGAGGTTTCCTAGTATTAATTAAAGATCTTTTAAAGAAATGCAAGTTTTATTGATGTAAAACATTCATTTCTGCTGTTGAACACTGTTGCTTCATACAATCTTCATTTTGGAGCATTTTGCAGAATTTTAGGTGTTAGGGCTGAAACATGTAATACTTTGAACACAGGTTGAAGTCTTGAGTTTATTGAATTCTAAATAGAAGATAGGCTTCATGTGCTTTTGATAATCTGTATTTCTGAAGTGATATATCACCCATCATGAAGTATTTCAAAAAGAGTTTTTTTAGTTTCCAAAACAAGTACAGTTTTGTTGGCTTTGAGCTATTTTTTCTGCTTCATAATGTCTTAATTTTCTATATTCAAGGGAATATATATGCAAGGGGATGCCATGAATTACTGCATAGGTAGGAAGGGGACACCAAGAAAGTCTCAGGGGGTCTGTCTGCTGTAACACCTCCCACTGGAGTAGAAGAACTCCAAGATTTTCTTGAAGATGCTTCATATTTAAAATTCTTCTTTTAAATTCATTATTAATATATAAATTAAAAAAATGCAACTCAGCTGGGTAGCTATAACTCCAGCATCAGTTTCTTGGAAAAAGATATGTAAAATTGATAATGGTTTTTCATCTCTTATGACTTTTTTGTTCCATTTATCTAAATTGTCCAAGCTTGGATGTTATTGTGTCCATGTTTTTATTTTCTTTGGGAAAAGGCAAGTAGAGATGTTGCTGTAATCAGTGAAGGGAAAATTCCACTGTTAGATGATTAAATATTCCTTACCCATTAGTAGGGATTTTCTTTTCTTGTTCTGCTATTTTTATGTACTGCAGATAATTCCAGTAACAGCAGTAGCAATGTCTGACCTTGTGTTGTAACACACCCAAGTGGCATGCCAATCTTGCCTTCATTTTGGCAGTGATAAGTTAAGGCTCTAGGATAATTAGAGCTGGCATTTTCTGTAAATTGTGAGCTTTCACAGCAGATGCCAATTCATGTTGCCAAAAATAATAATAATAATTAAAAAAAGAAGAAAGAGTGATGCTACAGATGACAGCTCTTTAGTGAGGAAAAACCTCAGATCTGAATATTTTTCATCAAAACAGAGGGAAAGAGAGAGTTGCTAGAAAGAATAATGTTCAGTAAATAAGAGAAGTTATCTAGAGTACAGGAGAATCAGATAAAGTTCCTGCCTAGCTGCATTCCTAGACCCCCTAGTGAGTGGTTCCCAATTATCAGATGACTATCTACTCCCTTTTTGATCTATTGAAGCACTTCCATTTTGCTCACTAGGCAACTACTTAGGAAATAATTCACTTGTGTCTTAGCTCAGATAAGTGATCTGGCTTCCAGGTTGCACAGAAGAAATATCTTCATATTTGTTTTTTATTACATCGTAGAAATGTATTGAATTTGTTAGTTGTGCACATAGAAATGTCTGTGTTTTGTTTGAAGTTGTAGAGGCTTTTGGGATGATTTTGTTCATTCCTAAAGATAAGCAGATGTTATTTTTGCATTTTTTAAAAAATTTCAGTATCAAATCAAAACTAATATGTTTATTAATTTTTCTGCACTTCTTTTTTGCCTTGACAATTGTAGCATTCTAAGGTGTTTATAACGTCCAGTGACAGAATTGCTTTTAAAATGTCAGTACTGGCAGCTCATGGTAAGGTAATACTAACAGTGCTACAAAACAGCTGCTCTGTGCTAAGAAAAGTCAATGCCAATATGCTGTGATAAATCTTTTTCTCTCTATTATAATGAAATCTACAAAAGTGGTCAGCATTTTTGATTTATCTTGTATGGAATGTTTGCTTACCTCAGATTCCCCACTCCCGACAGCAGGCAATGCTATTTTGTTAGCTAAAAGCTCATTTTTGTCATTTATGAGCTAAAAGGTAAATTTGTTAGTTTGGAAAAATAAATTATTTTGTTTATGTTTCCACAGGTAAGGGACATATATGTACACTGTGCATGTATGTTCATGTAGATCTAGAGTGTTATGTAATGATGAGGAAAGACAATATAGGAACAACTTATTTATTAATTGATTGAATATTGATTGATTTTCCAGGGCAGATTTGTGGTTATTTATTATTTCAGTGCAATCCTAATGAAGTTTTTTCTTTTAATTTGGGTTTTTATCATTTAGAAGATAATGGAGAAGAAACCTCAGTGAATATAGGACTACCATTCTGTATATTCAGGATGTGACACTAAGAGACAACAGCTATGGTTGTGTGACAATCTCTTGTTCAGCAGTTCTGTTTTCTAGAAGGTTTTTGTGATTTTGACATCTTTCTTTGCTTCAAAAAAGAAAAAATATGTTAATGTCAAGCTGACAGCAATAATCACGAATAATATTCTTCAATTAAGTGAGATTATTTTAGCTTGACAAAATTAAAATATTTGATGTCACTTTTATTTTTCATTTACGTTAGTATATATGCAGTTGTTACAATTTTAATTTTAATTGAGAGGTGGGATATTTTAACCTTCTCAACACCTTAATATTCTCCTTTCTCCTCATCCAGAAAACGCTGGAAGAAGTTTCATTTTGAAAGAAATGTGCTTCATCATATAAAATATTTTTCTTTTCTCTTTTTTTTAATCAGATCTACTACCGAGTCACATAAAACCATGACAGATTTCTATGCAGATTACGATTGGCGACCTTGCATTTGCTGAAATATAATGACTCATTTTCAGGAACTGATAAAGCCATTATAATGCCTGGAACGCTCTTGATGCTGTCTGGCTTTTACTTTTCAATTACAGCATACATTATTTAATACTTCTCTCTTAAGATTTTCATGCCTTCTCTGCTTTTTCAAGAGTAAAAAGCTAATAAGATGGAAAGCATAAAAATCACCATGAAAATTACATTTGAGGAGAACTTTGGATAGCTAATATTTGCGCTATCAATTTTGCCAAGGAATTTATTTCAAAACTGGATTCAAATTAATCTTGAGTGCTGTGCCCTCAAGTGCATACATTTGGCTCAAGCCAGATGTGGTTGGGTAAATAATATAAACATAGAGGCCAGAAGAGTGTAGTGTTTTGCTATTTAATATGGTCTATACTGTGGTGGCTCAAGCCTGTGTCCTGTGGGACCGAACAGGTCTTTCAGTCTGAAACAAGTTCCACCTCTGTCACCATGAAGTAATCTAAACAGTTATATAAAAGTTAGTCACATAGTTGTTTAAACTTGTGCCACTAATAGTCCCTTCTAAAATAATGTGCATTTTTTAGACTTGGCCTGTCCAGAACCAGGAGTTGCATTCGGTGATCTTTGTGGACTCTTCCCAACTCATGCTATTATGTGATCTGTGATTCTAAATCTGTCAGGCATTGACTCTCAATAGTTTGTATTAGGCTGCTTCTAGGAGGCCTCACTGGATGGTTTTCAGAGAATTAGGAGAAGTAGATACCATTTTTTAAAAACACTGAAACTGTTTCAAGTCAGAATGAAACTGTATGGGCTGTCACCAAACCTTACATATCTTCATGTTTTATTATCACCTCGAAGAACCCAAGAAGACAGCCAGAAGCTTTAGTGGAAGTTTATCCATCTTGAATTTATCCAGCAGCTTTATATCATCTATAGAACCACATTAAATATTATTGCATTTAAATTGACAATATCCCTGCCACCACATGACTGTGATATTTCTGGAGCGTGCTGGAGCATGTTCTCTGCACTGTTTTTAGTTTTGACTTGATAGCAAGCAACACTGAAAATGACGTAAAGTTGGAAAACTGAATAAAGTATTTAGTTAGGGCTAAATGATGTACTTACTAACCCATGCTTTAAGTCATGCTTTAAATTCAGTCAATTTCTTCTTTCTTGTGTTCTGCTTTACGCTAGAGATCATCACTTAGGTATTATTTTAGATTGTCCTTTAGTCTGCATTTGAATACTCTTTATATGGAGGTCACACTATTATGTAAGTAAAGTATGATTGTGCAGGAACCAAATGGTCTGGGAAAAAAAAAAAAAAAGCCTTAGGAAATAAATAGTGCTTCAGAAGTGTACATAAATAACACAGGTATTCCACAGGATGCTGTCATGGGCCTATCCAGATCAGGTAAGTGCTCTAGGTATAGGTAATCCTACCTTCAGACAGTCTGATCTCTTGGAGTCCTTCCAGTCCATGCTTCCAACGACGTGATGAGAATTGTGTCCTCAGCCTGAGTCTTTTAGTTTTATCTCTTTATCCCTCTTTGCTTTTAATCCAAGGTTCGTTTTGAGTCTTCGTGCTTTTACTGGTTTAGATTTCTTCCTTTTATTATTATAGTAGGAATGTGACTTACAGTGATTTTATGCAAATCTGGTTTTACACCCATTTTCTTTTGTTCTTTCTACTGCCTTATCCACTTTCACTATGATATCCATTGCACTGGAAGATACGAGCTACTGTTGGTTCATTTTTCAGCTACCTTTTGCCCTGAGGCTGTAGGTGGAAGTATATGATCTTTTGGTTATAACTGATAAGTCAGAGAGGGTAAGTAAGCCTTTTTTGATGCATCTGTAAAAAAGTAAAATGTACCAGTTAGTCTTACCAGTTGAAAGACATTGATTTTCATCAATCATGTTCAATCTTCATTTAACATTGAGCTCCATTCACATCTCTGTTAAGCTGCAACACTAATGCTAAACCACAGTAACTAAAGATTGATGTTTTCTAATTATCTTCGTGAAGATAGCAACAAGAAAACTTTGGGAAAAATGTGTTGTCCCGATTTCCTCACAGTAAGCAGTTTGTTAGATACCTAATATTATAAGGCAAAATTTTGTCACATCCACTACTTGAGTTGGGAACCTCATCGTTCATCAATTTTCCAATTAATGGATTAAAAGCTATGTGATTTTGATCTTATGGAAGAGCAAGTGAAATGGATAGAAAAAAACTGAACATACTAATCAGTATTTTCATAAAGTAACTAAGAAAAGATACATTAAGAGTCATTGGAGAGAATTAAATCTAAGTTTAGTATTGTCTGATTCAAATAGTTAAACAAAATCTAAGACCCAAATGTTGACATTCTAGTCTAATTATGGATTTAAACATAGTATCACAAGACTGCAGGATGAAAAAAAGCTAATCTCACAAGCAGTACAGTTTGCTGGTTCAGGCAACAAAGACTTCCTTCAGCTTTTTTATTATAATAGATAATGCAATCTGTGCCCTTGTCTCGGCTAAGTAGGACAAAGATATTCTCTTCTTATACAATCCATTGACAAGTTCTTAAGAAATCTTGCATTGAATGACATTCTCTATTTCTCCATTTATTGCACTGTAGTCCTGTCTGAAATACTTTATTTGATGTTGAAGTGCTCTCCTGTTCCTCTCTTTTCTTTCTATCTCTACCTTATATTCATTGTTAAGTAAAATTCATGTTGTAGACTTCAGCATATGGTCTTGTTTGCACCTTAATTAAGACAGAGGAATCTCTCACTAATCAGTTTGTAAGATGAAGTCCCATTGTTTCAGATGCACCAGGAGTCCACTCTGATTATTAGCTACTAGAGGGGTGAACTGAGGGTACCCTATTCACCTGTTTAGTGCACTGCAAAGGAATTTTTCAATACATCCAAACTTTTTCCCTAATGTATGCATTTCTAATTTTATACGGTATTACAAGCTAGACTGAATTATCAGGCCTAGTAAAAATTACTAATTACAGGCAAAGCTAAGTAAACCAAGCATAATTATAAAGCAGTACAGAACAATTAACAGAAAACATATCCCAGTATACCCGCAGCTGAAATACATGCTTCCTAATAATTTTACTTGTAGAGTCAATGGAATGGCACTGATAAGGTTTACAGCCTCTCAGTGGAAATAGAGAAATTATGTACTAATTGTATGCACATTTTTAATAAGCATTAGAAAAAGCAACGTCAGGTTCTGGAAACAACTTTGAAGGAGCAGCACTAGTAATTTACTCTTTGTCAGTTATTTTTTTCCAGTAGCATTTCAGAAAAATGTAGACTTCTGTTTTTCTTGTCTAATAGCAAAAGAAACATAAGGAGTATGACTGCAATTGTTCATTTATTTTTAATCCAGGAACTACTGTGATTTTCTTAGAAGACATAGGAAAAGGAAAATGTAGGTTTCACTCTGTAGGCAAGAGTTTTGTTAGATCAGCCTGTCTAACACATATCTAATCTATGCCGCATTGGAAGTTACAAAATTAAGCTGCTATTTTTTGTAACTATTCAAGTAGTAAAGGCTCCATTTAGAATGGTTTCCATTTTTGTAGTTTATGCACTGAGTTTGCTTTTAGTAATAAATATTTCAAATTGCATGTGAATGTATAGTACTGGTTTTTAATTTTGCACTTACCACTTGAGCCACAAATACATGACTGAAATGTACATTGTTCTATTCTGAGAAAGGAAACACATTTTTATGTTTTTGAAAGTAGCCATAGTAATTTTCCAAATAATGCTGAACTTATCATTAAAAAAAGATGAGGAATATTCTTGTACATGTCATGGAAGAAAACTGTGCAAGACATAGAAGAACTTCATGGTTTGTCTCCTTTTCTCTGTCTGAGACAAGCCAAAATTTTTCTTCCAGACATACTTCTGGAATTTACAGTGTCTCACTAGGAACCATGTGGACTTTGAAACTATAAAATGTTTTCGTCCCTACTGTTGTATTGTTATAGCATAGGCTGTTATTACCTCAGATGCATTTTATTAGAAACTCTCTCTTCACATGGAATAATTCATTGGTTCTTTATTGCTTCCTCAGCTAAATGTAGCTTTTTTCTAGAAATGCTAATATTCTTATCTATGAATGATTCCAGAAATGCTATTTTCCTTGCTTAGTGCCTGACTGGACTTGGTTACACTACAGTGAAATTTTGGTGTTAGCAAGATCCACGACTATACAAAATGGGATCTGCTGCTATTTGAAGAACAGTCTCATTACAATGTAAGCGTGTCTGCTTGCTTAACAATCCTGACATAGAGATTAGTCGATTTTTTCCTCTAGATTAATATTAAGCAGTCAAAACTAATTTTCCCTGCACACTATTTACGTGGCATTTTTCCAAATTTATTGAGTAGAAGCTGTTTGCTGGATAATTTCTGAGAGCAGTTATTCATCTGCTGGAACAGAAAGTGAAGCTATTCTTCAAATTTCAGCTGATTTTTACAGAACAAATGTGTCACGTGCTCTTGTGTTCCCTGACCAGAAAATATCAGTCATATTTCTGGTACAAGTACTCCCAGCTATAAATAACAATTCTGTTTTCTAGTGTTCTTTAGTATGAATTTAAAATGCCTCGTTTTGACAAATTATTCCTGCAATGCAAAGAGATGCCTTTGAATAGAAGTGAAATGGATTTGATGGAAAAGCCACGTTAATATTCCATGAAATTATTCGTCAGTATTCACCTGCTTATAATAGTAATGTTCTTCCTGCAGCCATTCCTTTGTATTGTCTTCTTAGTCCCTGTGACACCACTTTTACATAATCACTTCACTAATCTTTTCAGAACCACTTCAGTGTTTGAAATCGTGAATACAAAATAAAAACCACTTCCAATATCCCTACAGTGATACCTTCTTTCCAATGTGCTCTTTGAGGAGGGTATTTGGGAATGCTCTCATAATCTATGCTTCTCTTGCTGCAGCATCCTACCCTGAAAGCACGCTGGATGGGGTGCCCAGAAGGTTATTGCAAGGGTATCATGAGGCAGTTGGAGGAAAATGAAGGCAATCTGTGTGTTGGAGGCTTCCAGCACTAGCAGAGAGCACCCAGGTTTTCAGGAACAGGATCATTTCCATTGTTTATTCAATTTTGATTCCAGTTTTCTGACAGTTTTTCTTTTCTTTCTGATTTCTTTATCAGGTAGAAACCTGAGTCTCCATTTACTCTGCTAAACTTCATGTTTTATTGCTGACTTATTGTTCTGTCTTACTTTTGATTCAACAAGTCTAGTTTGAACATTTTTGTGCCTTACCTAAGTTTTCTGTCTTGAATTCTTTGCAGCAGGGCATGTTTTCTTCATCTATTTATAAAATGGCACCACAGTTGCGTATTTGTGGTCAGCTAGATTATGCAGAGACTATCATAATATTATTAATAACTGCTCTTAATAACTTGACCTACATTCCAATAGCTCACTCATTGAGATATCACTGTAACCTCCAAGGTTGTTACTATTTGTTTTCTATTCCCCTTAGTGCCTAAAGATTAAAGAGAAAATTGAAGTTTTTTGGACACATGCAATGAAATTCATCTGAATAAATGTGGTTGTTTACTTCTGGGAAACTCCTATAAAATTATCATAGCAGTATGACTGAGATTTTTCTGTTTACCCGTTCTCAAAGTCAGTACTGTACATCCACTTTTTTTTTTTTTTAAGAGTAAGTTTTGTCTGCTTTTCAAATGAACATTTACTTCAGTTATTTCTGAGAGAAAACTAGTGAAAAGTTCCTATTTAAAATGAAATATATGAACAGTGTAATCACTGAGTTTTTGAGGTAAAGATAATGTTTCAAAACAATTTTTCATTGAGATTCTAATTTTTACTTTTTTCTCCTGTGTTGCTAATAACAATCCGATATTTTGTTTTGGAATTCTAACTCTTCTGATTATGAATGATAGTGGATAACAAATGTTAGAAAGCAACTCTTTCTGAGTCCTGAGCATTCTGTCTCTAATTGAAATGAAAATACTTATTTAAGACGCAAGAAAACCACAGATTATAACCCAGCACTGTAATATTTATTTTGATCTCTATTTCTTTCTCAATAAATTAAAACACACAATATATTCTTTTTTTTTTTTT
>VXBA01002093.1:24326-71185 GCA_013399895.1 Serilophus lunatus | reverse complement strand
GAAAAGAAAAGAAAAGAAAAGAAAAGAAAAGAAAAGAAAAGAAAAGAAAAGAAGAAAAGAGAAAGAAAAATAGTTTAGTCTGTTCTCTCCATAGTTTCCTTCTTTGAAAAAAATCAGAACATTATGTGTCTCTTAAAATGCGATATCACTTTGATTCTTCATATTTCATCATATCAGAACACTTTTTGGATTAGGGAATGAAGAGAACCTTCTGAGCCAGTCACATAAGTACCAACCTACGTCACTCCTTCTCCATTTCCCTTTGATTGTCAGTGTCAAACACCAAAGACAAAAAAACAGTTGCAAAAACTCAGCAGAATAAATTATATGGCTTTAATTCTTTACTAATTAAATAATATGTAATGGAAGGTATTATTCTGAAAGGGCTGATATCTTCTTATTGGCTGACACAGGTTATCATGAGGTTTTTATTAAAATGCTGATTCAGGAACGGCTTTCTTCTCATTCTGTGATTTTCTCAGTGCTAGAACATTAAGTAAAAACAGTAAGGTGGTGTGTTCCTTAGCCAGCCTTTTCAGGGCATGTTTAGATACATTTTTAGAAAAAATTCTGATTTTGGAAGTACTGTTAAAGCTGCTGTTCAAAATGTCCCTTAGATACTCTTAAAATATCAATTTTCTCATCATTTTAATTGATGTATGTCTATTTCATATCAATATTTTTCCTATTTATCAGACAATGCAGTTTATGAAGAAATTTATGTGCATATAAATATGTAATTCTATATACATGTATGCTGATATACACCTATATTTATATATGTAAATGTATATATTAAACATGCATGTAATCTGCATGCATACATGTAAATATGCTTAGTGATAGTCAATATATTACATGCAAATATATAGTTGCCTTCGTATTTTCCTTAAGTTTTGCAGTGTCTATTTCACCTCTTATTACACTTTGGTAAACTTCTGATCTTGATTTTTTTCATTATTGTATACCCTTTCTTCATTTATTTAGTATCTTGACATCAGAATCTTGTTTATCAATAACATAAATAATTTGAATATAAATAATAAATATAAATGATATAGATAAATAATATAAATATAAAAATATATTCAAAACATTTTTGCATTCAAGATATCAAATTAACATTAGAAATTATAGCAACAATGGTGAAAGTCACCAAAGGAATTGTCTTCGACAATTTCTAAATAATATTTGAAAACTCAACTTTTATACTTCTGCATATTTTAACTTAGTTCTTGACTTCATATTGCTATTAAACAAATTCATATCGACTATAATAATATAAAAGTTCAAGTGTAACAGCTTTTGAGGTTAAAATAAGGAAATTTAATTTAAAAAATACGTAGTGCAAGGGTTTAAACCCACCTAGCCACGTGCAGACAGAGAAAACACTTTATATCTCCAAAACACTGAATTTCTTAAAGAAAATTGTGAGAACGCGGTGAAGTTTTACATATCTTAGTACAGTTTTGAATATATTCTTGATAGATCCAAATCATTAAAAGGTTTCTTTTGTGCCTAAAAGAAAAAAAGCAGAATTTGAGCTAATTTTAATTTGAGCTAATGCTTATTTAAATAAAAATTTTTCATGCTATCATTCTAAAATCTGGAAGCATGGAGGCCAAGCACTCCATGCTAAATTTCATGAGCTCATCGTGTGTTGTTGGGAAAAAGGCGAACTACTATCAGATCTCCGTGATACAGTTATCATCATCCTGTACAAGAAGGAGAAAAATCAGACTGCTCAAATTACCGAGGTATTACTTTGCTCTCTACTGATGGTAAAATCCTTGCAAGAATACTTTTGAATAGACTAGTACCAGCTATCTCAGAACGACTTCTAACTGAAACTAAGGAGAATTGTTTAACAATTTTAACTGTATTTTTAATATCAAACTTTTTCTGCATATGTGTCTTCTTTCTCTCACTGTAACAATCATTTTTGACTAAAACTAATTCTCGATCAAGTCAAGTTCAGAAGGAGTGGGCCTGCCAAACTGTAGCCCTTACAAACTCAATAAAAAAATTATGGACTTTCATGACTAGAAATACGATATTACATGGCTACAGAATTATAGGTCAAGATTTTACCCATGGTCTTCCTGTTTCTAACTCATTTGGAAG
Source organism: Serilophus lunatus (assembly GCA_013399895.1). Taxonomy (NCBI): domain Eukaryota; kingdom Metazoa; phylum Chordata; class Aves; order Passeriformes; family Eurylaimidae; genus Serilophus; species Serilophus lunatus. The sequence continues at coordinate 69,061 of VXBA01002093.1, read as the reverse complement.
TGACTGAAAGTTGAGCCTAATTCATCAATATTTATGTACTGCTCTGATAATGCAGAATAACAAAGAATTGGTTGTTGATCCTTCCATGAAGGACCTGTAACGGCATTCCAAGTTGAAAAGGTTAAAGCAAGGAGTGCGATGGTAGTTCTGACATACATGTACAAGGCGTAAAATAAATTACTCATGTCGAACCTATGAACATAGTCAAATAACCCTAGTGCAAACACGTTTCAGGTGCTGACTTGACCAGCTTTGTCAATGAAAAGACAGTCTTCTTCAAGAACAAATATCTAAAAGAACATGTTATTTTATTTCAGTTTGGCAAAACACTGAAGTGAGAGGTTATTTAGTATATATTTTCCCAGATAAGGCTGTTGAATAGTTTTTGGAAGGTTGTTTTCCTTTGCAGTCCCAGCATGCTTTACTGAGGCAGATGAGCACAATCACATTTTCATAACTTTATACGACTGAAGGCAGCACATATATTGCAGTGAGGTTCCTACTACAAAATACAGGGGGAAATTGTCTGGTGTTCTGATTTGTTTGGGTTTTTTTTAAATGAAGAAATGAGAACACCTATAAACATCTTGAAATAACAAATTAAGAAAAATAGATTGCCTTATAAAATATTCATGCAGTTCTTTAATGAGAAGACAAGTCAGTGATTTACAGAAATTAAAAGGAATTCATACTTCTGGATAAAAAAAAAAAAGAAGACAAACCTACATATTTACTCTATAAATGCTTCAATATAGAAAACGGCATCACTGTCCCTTCAAAAAAAAATGTTAGAAATATGTAAAATAACTATGTATTATAAAAAATGAGATCTAAAAAAGTTGCTCCAAGCAACGTGATAATGAACTGAAATCTGAAGGCCAAAAGTAATAGCTGTATACTCATAGTGTCATAAGAAATTAGGAGAATTTAGGCTACTACATCTGTGTTGGTCATGTTGGAAATCCACTAACTTGCTGCACTAATATATTTATCTAAAAATGGAAAACTTGTTAGCAATATATATAAGGAAAAGGTACCTTTTGAAATTAAATGATACATAGCTTCTAAATAAAATTTAACTTCTCATAACAAGAATCGGAAAAAACCCCCTATATCTGGTGCTGCTCTGTGAATAAATTTAGTTAGATTACTAACAAAAAGAAGACATGAAGATATTATACATTAATAATAATTTTGTTATTATTAACTAGCATCAATATGAAGTAGTCTACCAAAACTTTCATTTTTTTCAGAATCAGGATTTCATACTGTCTTCTAGTATTTTGTGCAGAATAGAGCTGAGTGTAAAGAAAGGTATCTGTAGTAAAAGAAAGAACAGATGGTTCACCCTCACAATCTCTCTGAAAAGAATCTGTAGTCTTTATATTTTAGTTCTGTTTGTCTGAGTATTAGAGAAAATAAGGTCACATTAAAGTCTTTCTAAGTATCACATCCTGTATCAGATTAATAGCTTCAATTTTGCCAGTTTTAGGATGAAGGAAGCAGTTATATCAGTTCTTTGGAGATCCATAAGAAGATCATCCTGGCTAGATGAAAGTGTTATTTGTGACTTGTTGATGAAGTTAAAACATTTTTAAGGTATCAAAGCCCTTTAGATTTTCTATTAGATATTGGTTTGGTCCTTTAGATTGATATGGGTGGATGGATTGGTTAATGGAAAAAGCTAAGGATGTAATAGAATGCAATATAATATAAACAGCATTGTAGGCAGTTCATAAATGAATTCTTGAGTTCAAGTTTTTATGCCTGTATTTGTGCATATCCATACATTCACCAGCCTTCACAGGTCTATGAACGTTATTCAATTTCCAAACAGACTTTTTAATAAACAACAAATCTATGCAATTAATGTGCCCATTTATAATTAATTTAATAATAGTTTTAAATGTTCCTCTATTAATTAATCATCCAGTCAGCCTACTTCAATGTGTTGAGTTTTCCCCTTCTCATTTTTTTTATATTTTAGAATAATAGGAGATGATATATCGAAAGTTATGGTTATTGCTTAAATATTGGATGTTTTTTATCTTTAGCAAAGAAAATGTCACAATATTAGCTGCACCATTCTATCATCCAAAATCGCTGTATTTATACTTTTGTACATTTATTTATGTCTTGGATGAATTATACAAGATACCTTGTATAATCTTTTTGAGGAAAGGCTATTTTTTGCTTCTTTACTGTGCAGTAACCTTCTTATACAGTTCTCTGTTCTAATGAAAGGAAAGGAGAAGAAATTGAAATCTAAGAAGGAAGCACAGGAAATGTCCTTCTACAGTCTTACTAACCAAAACATGGACAAAATAATGCTGGTTGTCATGATAAACTGTAATTTTCTCATTTTATCCAGTGAAATGCATTCAGGTAAAACAATGTATAAAGTCTAAAACTTTTTTGAAAGCCTTTTCAACATTCAGCTGTTTATGCCAAAAGATCCTAGTATTGTGAATTTCAGAATTTTTTCCCACCTTAGAATCATAAAATTTTGCAGAAAACATCCGAAATATAACATTATGGCGTTTTGTTACTATCTTTAAAGCTATGTTAGATTAAAGAAAAGACCTATCGGGTGTCTGATTTACAGAAACTACTAGTGGAGAATCCCAGAGAACCCACTACATGAATATAAATAAACATTTTCTTAGAGCTTATAAGGATTTATGCTCCAGAGATTTCCTGGTCCAGAGGAAGTGTCCTTGAACATATCTTTCAGCAGATTTTTCTTGAACGAGGTAATGTAAATTAAAGCCATTATCCATTTAACCATTTAATAAATAAAAGATGAAAGAAAATAATGTATCTCTCTGAAAGATAATTTTGAGAGCACCACAGAAGAAAAGGATAAAAATAAAACTCCATAGCTCTATAAACAAACCTTTTTGTAAACAACAGAATATAATGGACAGGTACCAGTCATTCAGGTTTTATTTCACTCATATTCACAAAAAAAAATTAAAATTAATGTTTCAGGGAAGTATGAACAAAAAACCATTTCTGTAAGTAGTTAGAAGTCAAGAAGGCAAAAACCAAACCATAGTTCACTGTTCTTCTCCATACATCTCAGAGGCACAGTCCCACACAACATCACAAAAACTATGGATTCTGTATTCATCTCATTCTTCAGTGTTAAACAAACTGTTGAGATGAAAGATTATGATCTTGTACAATATGCATGATTTACCTATATGCTAAATTTCTGTGGTTTTTATTGTGGTTTTTATCCATTTTTTATACAATTACTTTAATAGAAATATTTACAATTCCAATTTCTCTTTTCATCATTTTTTTTTAACTTCAGGGTGAATTATATCAACATGCAAATCAATAATTCAAAACTTGCTAGAGAATGAATTAAGGATTTCATAAACAAGAAAAAATAAGATAGCTTCTGGATACAGAAGCTCTCATGAATAGCACAATAACTTGAAACAGAACTTTAAAAAATTCATTACATTTGCTACTGGTTTTGCAGCTTTTTTTTCTATGGACCTATATTCATTTTTGATCTCTACTTTCTGTTTAGGATAGTGTATTCTTCCTAAATAAGGCTGTTTAAAATTGAATCAAACAGCTAATTGCCAGATATTTCAAAGTGAACAGAGGATTGCAGAAGCAGATGAATGTGTCATGAACTTTCCAAAAAGGCCTGTCCACCTAGCCATCAATGGAATGGATGAAAGGTACTCAGAAATCAGCCTATAGCTGGACTAATCACATCTAACTCTGACCTCTTAAAGGGAAGATGTCTGTAGTCACTGATGAAACACAAGTGTCTAGCATCAGTGGGATGACTTATCATTTTGAAAGAGTTCTTATTATGAAATGAGTCAAGCAAGAATTTCTCCTTACTGTGCTCTTTATTCTCTTTATTTTTGACTGTCTACCAGTGGTGGACTTCAGTTGTCTAAACATAAGTGTCAGGTGATACGTCAAATCTGCTGGGCTAGCCGAAATGTTCATAGAGGGACAGAAGGAGAGCTTTGAGAGGCAAGTTTCTGCAGAGGCAGGTGGAAGCCAGCTGAAATATGTTACATCAGCTCAAACGGCTCTAGGTACTTAACATGACAGGATATTCACTTTTATAGAGGGATTCAACTGCAGATTACAGACAACTTTGAGTACAATCTCTGGGCTCCTGATTCATTCAATTGGTCCACATACAATACCTAAGGCTTGATTCAGTTAAATTTACATAGGCATCTAATGTCACTTGAAATGCCTAGTGGTATACCAGCTGTTTTCCAGATGCATGGATATGCATGGATGTCCCGTGCCATTTCCAGAGTGTTTGGGTGTCTGAATATACTAACAGTGTTGAAGATTTAGTTCAGTACATTGAATAGAGTCTCTTCTGAAAAACACTACTCTAAGACACGTTTAAGCATGAGCTTAGATTTAAGAATTGTTTTTAAACACTCCCATAGCTTCCCTCGTAGCAACTCAGTGTTCAATATTTATGAACACCGAAAAAGAAATCACAATAATGAGAATAAATTCTGTTAATAATTATTTTAATAATACTCAGACACATTTTGTCATTATATAAAGAATAAATGTTAATTTACTTAGGGCATATCAGCAAAACTTGTCTTAAACACCCTCATGACTAACATTTAAAAATTCTTCCTTCTCCAAATATTCTGCTAACTATTTCTGAATACTGGAATTTCTTAAGGAAAATCTACTTGTCATTTTGCATGCAGATACAGGCTCTTTTCTCTGAGCCTCAAGACAGATTCTAGTTTTCAGACTGGGTCAGTAGGAGGTTCATAACATTTACTTCAGAGGTTGCCGAGACATCAATTATTGTGATGGCTCAGCTTATTAATAATGCCTATTTGACACTGTTATATCTATATTTTAGTCTCACCCAAACTTCAATCCTTGCATGACTGCTTGCCTTTCTCCACAAATGCAATCAAACTTTTGAGATTTCCAGATAAGAAAAATGAATGAAATCCTGCTTTTTTTCTTTTTTTTTCCCCTTTCTGTCTGCAAAATAGTTTTTCAACAGATCACTGCACTGCATAATTGGAAGCTTTAGTATTTTAATTTATTTAAGAAAATAAGTTTTGCACAAATTAATTTATGCCTTATTAACATTTTCAGAAACCTTATGGACTGATTGTGTTACTATGATAAATGAAATTGAGTAATGACAACAGTTTTCTCAAAAACTAAAGGGAAAATAAATCTACATTCATATTTCTTCGAAGCACACAGAGCAACATGGAAAAAGTGCAGACAGAGATGCTTTTCTTTAATATGTACATGGAATACATTGTGGTAGCAAGAAGTTATTTCCATATTAATGTCATGTGACTGAGTAGTAGTCCTCAGGATTTTTCCCTGCGATATTAGCCGAATAGCTAAGGGAAACAAGCTTGTTTAAGTGGAAAAAAAGGGGAGAAAAGTCAAGACTTATCCTGTATTTTCTCAATCTTTCATAATGTTCTGAATGAAGACAAAGTGTAAAGAAGTGAGACAGTGATTATCCGAAGGAGAAACAATACCTAAAGAAAGTATTCCAAAGGATTTTTGAGTCATATTTCATTTCAATATAACTTTATTCTCTCTGTATTTCGTCTTTTCATCTCTATCAAAGACAAGAACAGAATTCAACCACTTCAAAGGGAAAGCAAAACAAAACAAAATAAAAACCTTCTCAAATGAAGTCTGTAAAAACAACAGCTGTAATCTAAACTTTTGGTTAGTGCTCAGGTAAGTACATTATGCAGCATATACAAAGCATGCACAGTCTTAGAAATCACCTTATCATCTCAAAAGTATCCTCCTATGTCTTACACAGATTTTAAGAGAATGTCCATCAGATGAGGTACTTTCCTGGAAGCAGTTGTTCCCTTCAAAATTGCCATTTGTTTTTCTGATAAGGAGGCACTCCACAGATGTGAAATATTGTGTCTGTGAAGTTATTTCACATATTGCAAAAAGAGAAGGGACAGGATCACATTTTTATACTAATAGCCACAAATATTAAAGAATACTAGAAAATGTACATTGGAGAATGTAGCTTCCACCAATGTGAAATTCTAGTTATACTGAAAAAGATAAAAAGCATAAATCATAAATCATAAATAGATGTATAGAATATATCTTTATATTTAGCACCTGTCAAAGCCTAATTTCATTAGCATATAATCCAGATGCCTTAATTTTGCATTCTAAATTTCCTCTCTAAAAAAATCCTTTCTATGGTGTATTGTATAGTATATCAAAGGGCAAATGGACATAACTGGTGTTATGAATCAAGTGTGGAAAAGTGCTAAGGCTGTGCTGTCCAATCTAAATATCAGTAAATGTCTTCTTGGTTTTTGTTATGGTTTTGGGTTTTGTTTTTTCTTTTAATTCTCATCTGCTATATGGGCTATTTACCTTATTGTAAAGAGTTAACACCACTGATTTTATAACTACTCCTAAATTAGACATAGGCAAAAATCCAGTCCTGAACATCTGATGTAGACATAAAGTGGATTTACAACATCAAGAATCAGACCAGATATTTGTTAGTTGTTTACATTTCTCGTGAAGGATGAAAATTTAGAGAGCATTTTCTGAAACTGATGTCTTCATGAATGGGGATACATTTAGCTTTCAGCTGATGAGACTTATAAAACAGAGAAACTAATATTAATTCTAATAATGTTATGCGTAACAGTAGTATTAAAAACCTTAACCCTGATGCAAGCAGAGTTGTTATTTGTGCTGCAGGAGAGTTCACTAACTGAGAAATATATTTTTTAACAACATTAGAACTTAAAATGTCTGTAAATTGCAAAGGTCCTGTTCGCAACTTTAGAATTTAGTTTACACTAAAGTATAATTTATTACTCTATTGCTTGTGTCCAGAGATGGAAGACATTAAGTCAGATTTAATAGGGATTTTGGAAAGATTGAGAGTGTGTGCCAGAGCAATGAAAAGATCTGCTAACATTTGGCTGATGTGATTATTTTACTGTTATTTGGATTTTATTGCATGCATTTATCATGAATAATATGTTAGTGCATCTATAATGATTCCTAAGTTTCATTTTATTAATTAAAATGGAAGTAAAAAAATTAAATAAAATAATTTATCCTTATAAATTAGAAGTTCTTTGTTTTCTAAAAGTAATGAATTAACTGAATTTAAAAATGCCATGGAAGAAAGCTGGTTAATGGGCTCTAGATTTAGCCCCTTATTGGAGGATGTTTTGTTGCTAAGCAACAAAACCCACAAAGTGTTAGGTTCATAAAGTGCTGATTAATTAATATACTTAGTAGATAGCAAACAAAGCCATAAATTGCACTTGAAAGGCTGTATTAGAGAACCAGGTGAAACATTTCAGGTAACAGCTTCACATTCACTTAAAATTGGAGCCTATTATCAGACTTCCATTTCTTCCCGTGGGGGTCTAACGCTGGACACTGCTGCAGATTTCGAACTAAATTTATCTATCTTGAATATCCAAGGATTCCAGCACATAAGTTAGAGAGGTTCTTTGATAGCGGTTTAGACTAGCTTGGTAAGGGGAAAGGGACAAGACCAGGCTGACCAGAGATTAGTTATAGGACGGTGTGCCAAAACTTGAACAAATGAGCACTAACGGGATCCTTCAAGAGGCCTCATAAAGTGTTGGCTGCAATGTTCCACACCTGAGATGTTTGTACAATAATGCCTGCAGCATGAGAAACAAACAAAAGGACCTTGAAGTTTTGGCCCAGTCCCAGAGATTTGACATCACTGGTATAAGTGAAACCTGAAGTGAAACCTGGTGGGATGAGTCCTGTGACTGGAATGCCCTGTTGGATGGTTACAGGTTCTTTAGGAGGGATAGGCAGGGCAGAAGATGTAGGTGGTGGGAACGATGAAGCCATCGAGTTTAAAATCTGTGTTGACAGGAGGAAAAGTGCCAGCAAAACCTCAACTCTGGACATAAGGAGAGTAGACTTCATGCTGCTCAGTAAATTAGTGAGTAAGGTGCCCTGGGAAAGTGTTTTTGCAGGTGCTGGGGTCCATCAGTGCTGGTCACTTTTCAAATATCACCTCCTAAGGGCACAAAAGCAGGCAATTCCTGAATGTTGGAAGTCAAACAGGTGAGGCAGAAGGCCACCTTGGCTGAAAAGGAATCTTCTCTTGGAAATAAGGCGAAAAAGAAAGGTGCATGCCCAGTGAAACAAGGTCAAGTGATATGGGAAGGATTCAGAGATGCTGCTTGCCATTGTAAGGAGAAAAGTTGTGTGGCCAAAGCTCAACTGGAGTTCAAATTGGTGAGAAATTTGTGAGAAAATAAAAAGAGTTTCCAAATGTGTCAATGGCAACAGTATAGAAGTATCATCAGCTCACTGCAAGATGAAGATGGTCACGTCACAAACAGGGACAGAGACAAGGCAGAGATGTTTAATGCCTTTGTTGCTACTGTCTTCAACATGGACGATGGACCAAGGGTGTCTCATTGCCCTGAGTTGGAGGACCATGACTGTGAGAATGATCAACTCCCAGCTGACCCTGAAATTGTGCAGGATCTGCTGCTCCAGCTGGATCCCTACAAATCAATGGGGCCTGATGGGATACTCTCAAGAATCTACAAAGAGCTGGCTGATGTCATTGCAAAAACTTTCTTAATGATTTTTGAGGGGTTTGGGGAATCTGGAGGGATCCCAGTTGACTGGAAGCTGGCAAATGTCCCAGTTTTCAAGAAGGGTAAGAAGAAGAATCCCAGAAACTACAGGCCTGTTAGTTTCATTCAGTGCCTGGTAAAGTTATGGAGAAGGTTATTTTGGGAAGTATTGAAAAATATGTGAAAGACAACACTGTCATTAGTCACAGCCAGCACAGCTTCTGGAAAGGCCAGTTCTACTTATCAAAACTGACTTCTTTTCATGAGAAGGTAACCCACCTAGCTAATCAGGGGAAGCAAGTTGATATAATCTTTTCAGATTTCAGTAAAACTTTCAATACTGTCTCTCACAGGTTCCATCTGGGCAAAATGTCCAGCATACACTTGGACAAACAAGTAAGCAATTGTCTCACGGGTCAAGCACAGAGGGTAATAGTGAATGGGGTGACACCAGACTGGTGACCTGTCACAAGTGAGGTTCTGCAGGGCTCTGTTTTAGACCCAGTCCTCTTCAGCATCTTCATAAATGACTTGGACACAGGATTGGAAGGGATACTCAGCAATTTTGGAGATGATACAAAAGTTTATGGAGCTGTTGGCTCCCTCAAAGGCAGGGAGGTCCCACAGAGAGACCTTGACGAGTTACGAAACTGGACAATCCCCAACCATATGAAGTTCAACGAGGGAAAGTGCTGAATTTTGCACCTGGAATGGGACAACTCTGGATTTAGGTACATACTGGGGAATGACATGCTGGAAAGAAATGCCATGGAAATGGACCTGGGGATCCTGGTTGATGGCAAGTTGAATATGAGTCAGCAGTGCTCTGGCAGACAGGAGGGCCAACTGTGACCTCGGGGACATCAGGCAAAGCATCACCAGCCAGTTGAGGGAGGGGATTGTCCTGCTCTGCTCTACGCTCATGTGTCCTCACCTTGTATATTGTGTGCAGTTCAGGGAACTGCAATATAATAAAAATATTCAGCTATCAGAGAGTGTCGAAAGGAGGGCAACAGAGATGGTGAAGGGCCTTGAGGGGAAGCTGTATGACGAGAAACAGGTCACTTGGTGTGTTCATGCCGAAGAAGAGAAGACTGAGGGTTCAGTTTACAACTTCCTGATGAGGGGAAGAGGAGGGGCAGTCACTGAACTCTACTCTGTGGTGACCAGTAACAGGACCAAGGAGAGCAGCTTGAAGTTGTCCCAGGGGGGATTCAGGTTGGGTATTAGAAAAAGATTCGTCACCCAGAGGGTGGATGGGCACTGGAACAGGCTCCCTAGGGAAGTGGTCACAGCACCAAGCTTGACAAAATTCAAGTGCCTGAATAATATTCTCAGGCACATTCTCAGTCAGGTGTGACTCTTGAGGATGGTTCTGTGCATGGTTAATGATTCTCAATGATCCTTGCAGGTCCCTTCCAGTTCATCATATTCAGTGATTCTGTGACATGATGAACATTTACTATCTTACTCTGAAGGATAAAACTGGTTGATTTGCGTTGTGAGAAACAAATGGTTACAGGAATATAATTAAAATTATTCTACATGATTTTTGATTACAAATAAAAAAAACTAATCTAAGGTTGCCATTTTACATGTCTATTTCATATTCTAATTCTGTACTAAGCTGAGACTTCAGGAGAATCAGAGATGAAGGTCTTACATTGTAATGTAATTTACTAATTACAGAAGCATTGTAGAAGGTTCAACCATGTAGGAAAAACTTAAGTTGAAGGATCTTGAAAGATAAATAAATAAGTAAATAAATAAATAACTAAATAAGATTTTGGAAAAGTTTGACTTTACAGTATCAAAAGGCACATAGGATCGTGCAAAATTAATCAAGGAACCCTATGAGAAGTCTTCAGCACAGAAGTGTGATTCTGCTAAATCTTTGCAACACTGCAAGGTCCATGTCAGAAGAAAGTAAATGGAAACAAAAGTAAAATGTAATAAACATAATTGTTTGTAATAAGGGTAATTTCAAAGAATGAGATGCAAGTAATCCAGAATATAAGGAGCTTAGAAATACCCATGGACACCAAGAAACCTTTCCTTAATTGAGATGACTGCCTCAGGTATCTGTGTCTGAAAAAGAACCCCAAACAAAAAAAAACCCAAAAAACACAAAACCAATCAACAAACCCCCACAGAAAAAAATCCTATGCATGAAACATTGTTCTTGCTGCAGGTAGATATGAGATTTTGGAAAGGAATTAGGCAACAAATACTGGGGAAAAAAAAAAAAAAAAAAAAAAAAAAAAATACTTCTGCACAGGTTTTTCCTGTAGAAGACGTAAACATCGATTCTGGATAAGCGATCAGGAAATAAGGAACTAGTTTTTGTGGTTGGTCACCAAAAAGATACAAAATACCTATAGCTTTTCATTACAAAATCAATGTAGAAAGAAAAACATGATCAACTACACTAGTGGTCCTTACAGTCGGTACTGTGCAAGTTCACAATCTCTTGAGAAATTTCAGAAACAGAACCAAATACCTGTTGAGCTAAGTGGTTTGAGTTTTGAAATTTTAGGGTAAAGAATTAGACTGTGGATGGTATTATACAGTTGTCTTCTGAACTGAACTCAAAGAAGGAAGCATAAAATATGCCTAAGACTTTTCAGAGAGCTCTATAATAATGCAGAAAACTGGATGATAATAATAATAATAATTGGTATATCTTACATATGCCAATATATCTTCCCAACCTCTTCTGCATCTCACCATCGATTTCAGTAGATATTAATATCAATATCATTTTTTAATGCAGAATTAAAATGAGCTTATGAGTGTATATGTCTTAGAGCAAAATATTTATTTTTGTTATTTTATGTTATATTGCAATTCTAAACCTTATAAATCAATTACTTTCTTTATCCATCAATATTTTTAATGAATGTGTAAAATCTCTTCTGATGAATGAAAATAATTGTCATTGTGTTTTTAGGATTTCATTTTAGCTAAGCAATCTGAATTTCACCCAAATAATGAACTGTGTGAAATATGTTTTAAATTAACTAAACATCTAATAAAGCAGTCTTCCTGTCATTCAGTTCTTTTCCTTGATATTACAATCTTCTTGATGTTGCAATTTGGGAAACAATTCTGGACATCAGGATTTGTGAATCTCTGAATGTACGAAGCTAAGAGAGTACAGTGCTCTGTGGAAGTGAGTTGGTGATGACAGGGCATGCCATACAATTCTTCTAAGGAAGTATTCTATCTGCACTCAAATATCTTTATTTTCCCATGATCAAAAAAGAACCCAAACAGAACACTAATTCTGCTGTATTGCACCTGGTATTTGACTACGAGTCCGTATCCTGCTTTCTTGCCTTTACCTGATTCTCTTACAGATTATGTTTCGTACTAGAGATATTTATTGAAGACACCATTTTTAGCAATTTTCTGCTTTATATAATAGGCTTTAATATTCATAGACATTTATGTCAAATCTCTTTGACATAATAAAAACTTCAGTTGACTTGTTAGATGCTTAAATCTACTAAACTTCGAAGGAGAGCTAGAAGACTTAAATACTTCTGAAAAACAAATATTCTACACAAAATATTATGGAAAAGTTATTTTGATTTTTCATAAATTGTTTTCACTAGTTTGTGTAATTTAAAAACTTTAGTGGAGACTATCTTAACAAAATTATCTTAACATGACAAACTAGGAGTTCTGCAGCCACTTTGAGTTTTACTTTTTTCACTATGTAGAAATATCCTGAATAACATGCATTGGCTTAAAAATTGATCATGGCATAAATTGAATTGGTTGTTCCCAGTATGCTAGAATTGTGTTTATTTTTGTGGTTGAGAGACTTTGTAACTGAAGACCATGGGAGCTGGTAGGGGAAACAGCTGTGTGTGGAAGATGAATGTGAGATAAGCAAAGTTTGTTACTTTTCACTGGAATCTGCGCCTAGTTACTTTGCCTTTTTGAAATCACCTCACACTGCTAAGTTCTACATTCCTTACTCCTGCTGAGAAGCATTTAATAGTGAGAGGAAGCTCCTGGACATCAAGGAATCTACTCAGAAGAACAGTACTACTCAAGCTGAGTAGGGCTGCAGAATCAAACCCAGAAGAGCAAGTCCTGAAAGATATGCTGTTAAAGCAATTAGAGCTGTAAGCAGGATAGCTAACCTTCTGGGATTTCAGTGTGAAAATGAAACATTTGTTTTTATCATGTTGACTTGTTGAGCCAGTCACAAGTAAAGTAGGAAGGACATGATCAAAAAAAAAAAATGAAGAAGACTAATGATAAGGCTGGGAGCACACAATGGCATAGAATGCCCTGAAACTTCTGTGAGGAAGGACACTATTGACTGCATCAAGCAGTGTGCTCTCCCTACAGTGCTAATAAATAGAACAGGTCCGTGGCTGTCGTTTAGGAGATAAAAAATAAACTGCAAGTAGGATGATGCTTCCTTTCTATGGTATATCTCCTTACCGCTTCCACTTTTTATAATTAATGTATTTGATACTCAAAACTGTATATTAATAAAGATAAAGCATAATATTTATTAAAAAATAACATTTTTATTAGTAACTTTAGTTTACTGTATGGTGTTGCATGTTTATTAATATTCTATAAAATGAAAAAGGAAGAAAATACAAGATCTGTAGAGATTGACACCATGAATATCATTAGGTCTGACAATGAATGTTACAAGATATCACCTACTTTTTTATACTGACATTACTGTTTATATTTGCAGAAATATCTTCAGAGATCAGTCCTTTTTGTATTAAACTGTATAGGCTGTAAAAAGAACCGGTTTCAAAGTTTGGATACACAAGGTTTAAAGGTATAATTGTGCTGTGAAAGCAACAGAAATAGACCACAATATAATTTCATGGTAGCAAGGTCCAGAAAAGCTAATAATAATGATTTTAGTTCATATGTTACCCACATATCAATGCTTGGTTTCTGATTATATATGTGAAAATCTATATCTCAGCAGCTTTTTATTTTTTAAATGTAGCTTCTTTCAATAGATCAATGCCTGGTGGAGATTTTGTTTTGTGAACCAAGCAAAATCTTAGAAAGGGAGAACAATATGTTAAAGGAAATTTGTTCTGAGAAAGGAATGCTTTGATACTGGAGACAAGCAGCACAGCAGGAGCTTAAACAAATGAAAACAACCTTGGTGTTTGCTATTCTTCTCAGGTGACAGCTTTGTGGAGGGCATCTAGCTGTTAGAGAGCAATTTAAGAGAAGGATCTGGCAGCATGTAGCATCGTGGTATCACAACAAAGGAAGAAAATGAGATCTTGTATTTTTTATTTCCCCTGAAATTCACACTGATAGTCTCTGTTTTCTATGTTGAATGCATTTATTTGGTGCATGTATGCTGTTCTGTGAGGGAATATTTTTTGCAGTAGTATGCATTAAACTTACACTCAAGAGATATTCCTGCCCTTCTGGAATTCTTCGTATCAATGTGGGGGTTTGTGTTTGTTTGTGGTTTTTGTTTGTTTTGGTTTGGTTTGTTGGTTTGTTTGTGTTTTTTTCTGGAGCCACTCAATAAAGAGTTTATGATTGGAAAGACTGAAAAGGAGAGATGCAGTTCCCAGTGAGGGAAAGTAGATTCACAGGCAGAGACACAATGTTCCTTTTCTTCACCCTCAGGGAAGAAACACTGGATGACTCTGGGGAAATGGTGAAAACAGACATACTTCTTACTTGAACAATAGTAACGTTCTCCTATTTTACATCACTCATTTGCTCGATGACAATTGTTTCTCTCACATGTTACCGATACTCCCTCTGTTCAGGGGGACATAGTGTAATTCCCTGTAAGAAGTAGTTCTGTTTATGAAATAATAAGAATGAAGTTTCTTCTTACCTCACAGGTTTTTGTACGGTACCTTTCCAAGGTCTTTGCCACCAGGGACCTCTAACATAATGCAATGCAGAAATTATTTTCTTCTTTCTGTTTCTGTCTCAAATAATGTTACAGGGATGCTGTTTTGCTGTCTGAAATGTCACAATTTTCTTCCTTTCCTTTGCTTCCTTGATTTCCTTTCTAGATTGTTAGCAACAAGGACAACACTGCCTAAAGAATCATTAGTCTTGAACAAAGGCATTTTGCTATTAATACAAAATACCTCTGTCCCACTTTTATGTTACTGTTAGAAAAAGAAGTGTCATTTGCAATAATTGAAATACCACTTTTGTAAAGAAGAAAAAGATGTTAAATGTTCTTTGTAGAAATCTGAGATATACAAAAAAATACCTTTAGTAAAGTTGATGCTATCTGTCCCACAGGTGTTGTTACAAGTCTGAGATAATCCTCGAGTAAATTGTAAGTATTGATTATATAACTCTGCCTTATAATTTCTTTTCATGTATACTTTTATCAAACCTCCTATTCATTGCTGTCTCTTCACGTTAATTTTGTTAACTCTAAAAAAACTACAATCAGCCAATGGAAGGCATTAAAACTTCTATTCATTTGAGTAAGACTGGAAGGAGATTTTTACCGCTGTCTATAATAACTAGAAGAGATTAAAAAAGGAACATGAAGCAACTTCTGACAGTTTCCTACAACTAAAATNAAAGAAAGAAAGAAAGAAAGAAAGAAAGAAAGAAAGAAAGAAAGAAAGAAAGAAAGAAAGAAAGAAAGAAAGAAAGAAAGAAAGAAAGAAAGAAAGAAAGAAAGAAAGAAAGAAAGAAAGAAAGAAAGAAAGAAAGAAAGAAAGAAAGAAAGAAAGAAAGAAAGAAAATGAAAGAAAAGGAGCACAAATATGGAGACAGCATTTTCACTGATATCCTTTCTTCTGCTACAGAATGCATTTGGTTGTATTGTGATTTTTCTCAAATCTCTCTAAAGCTAGAACCAGAAGTGTCAATGAACTAACTGCTTTATTGGTTTTTGTTTTTTTACTCTTCATACAGCACCATGCAAAACACATTTTAACGAACTTTTATTTTTTATTATCATTTATATTCTCTTACAAAAATCCTAAAAGTGAGTTTTAGAACTGAAGTATATTCAAGTATATTTAGGTGTTTAGATCAAGATACTGCAATCGTCACTCACAATTTAATTAAATAAAAGGATAGCTGGAAATGTTTAAAATTAAGTATGATTATTAGATTTTGTGAGTTCAGGGATTAGAATTTCAAGGTTTTTTTTTTCTTACCTAGATTATTTTAAATAGCTCTATATACAAAAATAGTAGTGATAAAGGCACAACTAATGATTTCATTGCTCTGTAAACTGGCTGTGGATGCTCTTCTGAAACCTCAGCAAGAAAGAGAAAGCAGAAGGATCAGAGACAAGCAAGGATGTCCACCTGAATTTGCTCTTTTGTGGTCAGATCCAGTGATTTTATTCAGTGAAACAGGAACAGGATAAAAATGCCTATGGGAAACCATTTGACTAATGGGACCAAAAAAAGGCCAATTTGAGGATTTCTACATATTTCTATATTTTAGAGTCCAGTTGAATCCAAAAAACATGTCAGGTCTGAAACATAAAATCATAAACATATGGTAGTTCACGCCCTATTAAAGCAATGGTTGTATAACCTTAAATACCTTAATTTCCTTCCTTAAATTGACATATTATGTAATATTTTCTGATTGAAGGGTAGGAGAAGTATTTTAGGTCTTATTTGTTTATGTTTAAGTAATATTTCAGAATAAATAAAATGTTTAGAAATAAAACTCTTGTGGTATGTTGTAAAATGTCATTAGAAAATGAATTACAGGATGACCTCATTTTTCTGTGGAATAGAATATGTTTCTTGGAAATCTATTCTTTTGTCTGTTTGTCCCTGTCCTGCTGCTATTTTTGCTGGTCAGGAAAAGGCTTCCAGCCCATATCGTCTTCCTTTTAGAAACCTCTCTGTCGTGGGTTATAGTCAATGATTTAGCCAGTCTGTTGTAATGCTTGGCAGAGCATCCTTAGGCTTATTTTCATAGCTAAGCAAGATTTTGCTAGATAGTCTCTGAATTTAGAATCTTTTTCAGACAACTCAAGAGAGAAAATTGCTGATTATTTGGAAAATGCTGTGTTGTATTTATTGAGTTAAAAAAGCAATCTTCGCTTAGGGTGATGTGGATAATTTACGTAAACCAACATAGCTAAAATTTTTAACCCTGTCTGTACAACTACAAAAGGCTAGAAATAAGCTTCTACATCCTCTGACGTGACATTTGCAATTTTAAGCCTATGTTAATATTTAAGTATTAATGACTCCTGATGCAACTTTCAAAGCAAACTCAATAAAGCTCTGACTCCTAACAGATTTGCAGCACAGACAGTCCCTAAGTAATATATTTAATTCCAAGTCACATTTCTTGTTAGTTCTATCCCTGAGAAGGTTCTTGAAATACATTTCTTCCTTAGATAAAGATAAACTCATTTTGTTCTAATTCATGACACCAGTTTTAAGCTAAACAAAAAATCATCACTGACAGGCATCTTTCAAATCAATTATCACATAGTACAGCCATATAATACATTTTGTAATACATTTTATACATACATATAATATGTTTGTTTGTTTGTTTTTCAAATCCTCCTCTTACGCTATTTCTGCAACCCGTAGTGGTCTAGTCCAATATTTTTTTCTGGACAGTAATGAAGAAGAGAAGGGTTTTTTTCAGGTCTAGAAAATCAAAATCAGTTTAATGTTAAGGCTTTTTTATGAAGGTCATCTTGATTCTTATACCATCTTCATTATTCTGCTTAGTGCTGCATTTCACTCAATTTATATTGCTTCAGAAAAGTTCTAAAATGATCCCCTTATGCAGGAATAGTTACCTGTATGCAAGACTGCCTCCAACAATTTTAATCATTGGATTTATGTGAGGCAATAGACACATCTTCGTGATTGTTTGTCAGCGTTGCAGATGCATTAGAGCTTCTATAGTCAGTCCATCAGATGCTCTCATTTCAAGCATCTCAATGTCTGTGGATCTATTTCCAGTGAAATCCAAGGACCTTTCAAGCTAACTATTGCAGCAGCCACTGAATGGAAGGTATTACAATTCTGAAAAGGCAGTTGAAAATAAACAAAAAACAATAAGAAAGCAGATTTGCATGGTGACCTGCAGAAAACAGAAAGTGTGGAAAAATCTGCATAGGCCTTTCTTTGCTACTGTTTACCCAGTCTACTCCCAGACAGTTTGAAATCATCTCCTTCTAGAAAGGATCTGCAGGAGGAAGCTGTCTAAAAATCTTTGGACGTTTTTACTGTCAGTGCATAGAAATTGGCACTGTTAAAGAATAAAACATCTCCTTCAACCCAATTATGTGAATTATTGCTAAAACAATTCTGTGGACTCCAAAGTCCAAAATGTCTAGTTAGATTGTACAGAATTTATAAATAGACTAAAAGTGCTTGGAATTGTTTTTCTCTAATAAACTCAAATTCAACTGAGTATATGTTTTTTAAGAGTGTGGATAATCAGAGATAATGGTTGTGAATATATCCTTTACTGACAGTGAGCTTTTATTTAAGATAGAGTTTCATTAATCTGATTTGCTTAGACATTTTTCCTGTTTAGCTACAATGATCTAAAATCCTCTTCAAGCCTTCAAAGTCAATTATGTCACGTCAGGTTTAATCCTTGACCAGTTCCTCAGTTATCTAAGGTATGTGTTTTATTCACAGTCAATGTGTCGAGAGAATGTGACAAAGTCTCTTCAATTCCAGTTGTGCTGGCAGAAGAATGAGATCAAGTTTTAGGTCATCACTTACTAGTAATTTTACTCACATTCCTGTTGCCTCCTCTTTTATTGTTTTGCTTTTGTGTTACAAAGAGTGAATGCTTTTAAGGGAATTTAAGACTTTGCTTCATTTATTATTAATCTGTTATGATTAGCATTACAAAGTAGGGGTTAAGCAACATTGTTGCAAAAACTCTTACCAAATCTCTTTCCTATGTCAGAAATAATTCTAAATATCATAATCAATGTCAAGGTGAAAGTAACTTTTGCAAGGTTTTATTTATATGCATATATACAGTTATTTTTAATAGTTCAAAAAATAAAAAAAATAAAAAAACCAACTTTGAAATACATTATGTCATGTTCCTTTTTCATTCTTCTGCAATCTAACTTCCTAAAGCCTCAGAAGCTACCACAAATTTCTTCATTCAGCAAATTTATGTTATTATTGTCTGTACCAAACACTCACCTTAATGTTTTTTGGTCAATTTAGGTGGGTTTGTTTTTTGCTTTTGTTTTAAGTATTTGCTATTCATTTAATTGCTAAAGACATATTTTAATGCATTGTCAACTCCATTCAATCAAATATATTTTTTAAAGAAAAATTAAGTCTTCAGTATATGTTACCATAAGGAGGAGAAAACTGGAAAATATATTGATCTTGCTTATTAATGTTGTACAGTTGTTAACATCAGATGGCAAGTATAATTAAAATATACTATACCTTCCTACATTATAAGCAGTAACTCTTTTATGGACCTGCTTCCCATTGATTTAGATGAAAAAATAGTTTTCTAAATACATTTATGGCTTTAGACCTCAATTTATAAATGAGAATAAGTTGTGATATGATTTTATTGGGCAAAGCTGAAGATATCCCTGAATGCGTGGTACAGTCTATGCAGTCTGCCTGACTTCTGTGATTCAGAAAGTTGCAAGTAGTTGATAAATATTTCAAAAGAAATATTTATTGTTATATTATTTTTTTACGAGGTGCAATATTTTTGTTTTATCCCTACACTATAAGGGCATGGTGAGATATTTACTACAATTGCATAAATATTTCATTTTTAACATGGGCCTCTTAACTGCAGATATAACTATGATGATACGATGATATATGATTTACTAGTCAGAAAGGAAAAGTAAAACATTACAGTGCATGGAGATACAGAGGAGGTATAATATAATAAAGCTTATGATTAGGGTAAGGAATAAGATTATAATGATGTACAGTTAGGGGAAGTCACAAGACCAAAGAAGCTTTCATAAATATTTAACATTTCAACACTGTGATTCCCCAAGTTTTTTGGGAATTATTAATTTCCTACAAGGATCCAAAATTATTTATCAGTCTTAAAAACACAGTATTTCTGTACTTTGTGTTGTAGACATTTCTCTAACTAATATAAGTCACAGCTCTTGTTGGCTTAGGGAAAACTGAAGCCCATTTCTTTGTTCTGTGGGTGGAGAACTGAAGGTTCATTACACTGTTGCTGTGTTTGGCTTCAGTATCTTGCTCTATAAAATGACTGAAAATGACATAAAGCTTGCTTGCTATGAGATAGATTTCCTTCTCACTGCTAAAAAACATTAAAATTTCGTCATGTATAGTTTCTTCAAATTTCACTTTAATTAAGTGTATTAATGTTGCTATTTTTCAACAAAGACTTTAAGCTTTCTACATTTTAATTACTCAGGCATCCTAGTGCAGATGACCACAGCTGATAGTATTATGATGAGATGTACAGATTTAAGAGATTTGGACTGCTCATCATGTGTGGGTAACTGTATTTGTGTGACTGAGGTTAAAGGCTGAGTAATGGTCTTAGATGTTACTTTCAACAAAAATTATCCTATGATTCTATGATTCTGTTCTATGACTCTATGTCTTTGGGAAAATTAGTTTTTTGCCAACAGAGTATGATGGTTAAGAAACAAAGACAAAATTAAAGCAAATGCACCATTCCCACTCCTTGCCCTTTTCCTGAAATCATTTTCACTTCTTTTACCCCTAGCACAGAGCAGTGCAGGGTGATGGGGAGTAGGGTCTGTGTCAGCCCATAACAGCTCCTCTGTGCAACTATTCTCCCTCACACTATATCCCTGCTCTGGTGTGGTCCTTCCATGGGCTTCAGCTTCTTTAAGGACCTATCCACCAGCTCCAACATGGGGGCCTCCACAAGCTGCAATATGTATATCTGCTCCATCATAGTTCTTTATGCACTACGAAAGGAATGATTTGCTTCAACATGGTCTTGTCCATAGACTGCAAAGAGAATCTCTGCTTTGGCAGCTGGAGTACCTCACCACCTCCTCCTCCTTTTTTCTTTCAATTATTTTATTGAATGAAGAGATACATTATACTAATACTGATGTTTCTTGTGTTATGAAAATATGTTGTGGTAGAGGTTATTACTTTTCTACCGGTAGCCCATAGTTAAAACGAACTTATTGCCCAGTATGTCTATAAATTAGGGAGACTACTGAGTGCTTCTTTCCACTAACATTCTTCAATTCTGAGGGCAAAGGACTTATTCATTACTTTTTAATGAGGGAAATCAAGTAACAAATCTGAACAATGAAGAATTTGGATACTAGAGAAAATACCCTTCTTTTTTTCCCCATTGCCCATTATATATACTTATACAATATTCAGCCCCTCCTCTTTGCAATCTATCCAGGGTGCAAAAATTGATACAGAGCAACAAATTTCATTTTGCTCCACCAATTCACTGCTAACCCACACAAAGACATATTGTTGATGAAAGAAAAGTGTGAAAGACAGTAAAAGCTAATGCACTTCTGCAAATGCAGGCATCAAGTTCTATATGAGATACCAGAAGATGTCAGGATTAGGGTATCAAAAGAAGTCACATAGGGGTGCTGTGTGTGACATGAGACTTTGTCACTGCTATGACTTTCTCAATTTCCGGCAGAAACCATGACATATACTCTAGAACATATTGGACAGTACTTCCTATTGATGTGCAGGAAAATGAGTAATGCTAGAGGTTGAATGAAAGTTGAACAGCTCACAACTTGAGGGCAAACCCATCAAATTTTGCAAGATGAGAAAATTTTATTTTATAATAGTTATTCAAAATATCTAGTATAGGAGTACATCATAGCCTAAATTTTCAAGACCAGAAATCAACATCAAACCTGATTTCTGTGCCTTTCCTCACTGTATTCAGAAACTACTTTTTAAAAAAATGCAGCATTTTACAGTGCAAATTTTTGTTTGATCTTTTGTTTCTGCTTTTTTTTGTGTGTGGTTGTTTGGGGGTTTTTTGCTCTGTTTGTTTGTTTGTTTTTTCTCTCCTTCTACACTCCTATTTTTGGAAACAGTGCACATTGCTGTCTTCCAGAACCAACATAGACCTGCTCATTGATCCTTAGCAGAAAGTTTAAGGGTATCTGACTTTAGTCATGAAATAGTATCTTGAAACAGGCAAGGAGTCTTGCATTGTTACAGTATGTTTTTAAGAATTAAAAGGTATCATTAGAACTATCTAGCCTATGACAGACCGAGGGGATGAAACAGAAAATAAGCTTAAAGTCTTCATATTCTGTTTAACACCACTTTCTTTCGCTAATTTCTCTTCTTTTATTCTAAAACTGGAATTATTCAAGATTTGCCTCCTGGACTTCACTGGTATTTATACTGTGCTTTAAAAATGAACACTTCACAAAATATTTTAGATTAGCAATGAATCATATAGACATCATATTGGAACTGCTGATTTTATTGGAAAGTCAGCAACATCCTGCGCACATTTATGACTTTTTGCTTTAGTGGTGAGTCTCTATTAATAGTTGGTTGCTGATGCTAATAGCCTTTCCCAAAAAAATCTTAAGATATGAAGTTCTCTAAAAAAAACGTTCCTCTGCACTAACTGACTAGTGTGCATTTTGAAATTATTCATTTTACCTTCACATATAATGCATTTATAAGAATCACTTCTCACCATTTTAAAAAAGTGATGTTAGTGTAAACTGTGCATCATATCTAACTTCATCTTGTAAATAAATATAGTAGGATCATAGAATAATAGAATCATAAAATGGCTTAGGTTGGAAGGAACCTTAAAGATCATCTACCCCCAACCTCTCTGCCACCTTGAAGGGACACCTTCTATTAGACCATTCAACCTGACCTTGAACACTCCTAGGGATGGGGAACCCACAACTGTAAGCAACATGTTCCAGTGCCGTACCCACATCCGGTAAAGAATTATTTCTAATATTTTTTTTAAAGCTACTCACTTTCTAGCACTAGGAAGACAAACATATATATATACATATAGATATCATACAGGATGTCAAGACACCTCAAGTGTGGTTAGGATATATTATCCTTAAAAAAAACAGTTAAAATGTCTTGCCTTAGTTTTCCACTTGGAGACTGAAGAATAATATGCCTTTTTTGTTTGTTTTGAGAGTTACTCTTTACTACTCCTGATGCAGGGTGCTCTTAAAAAAACTATAACCTTAAAAACATTTTCTGTATTATTTAAAGGATAACTTTGAGATGAGAGTATCTCATAATTTCCACAGGTAAGTAAGCCCCATGAATCAAAGATGACCAAATTGCAGGGGTCACTGTTAGAGATGTTTCCTCATGTGACTGGATATCCATTTTACTTCTCTTTTGTTTAATATCTTTGGTAATTTGGTTATGAATAAATAACAAGGTGAAATGCAACTACAATGATAAGATACTGTTTAGGGAAAAATCACTGATCATCGTTAGCTCACTACTTCATGCTTCTTTAATGTTTCATGGTATTATTTAAATGATCCATTTACAATGAGAATATCATTATGGTTTTTAGACGTCACAGAGAAAATTCTCTCTACACAGAGATCTGTATCAGAATAATAAGTTTTGCTCAATGAATGAAGGATTTAGGAGTTAGAGGTTTGAATGAAAGAGACTAAAAAAAAGTGAACTTATAAAAAGTGCTAAAAACTATAGTTGTGATCTGAGCCTGGCTATATGCCAGGTGCCCACCAAAGCCATTCTATCACTCCCCTCCTCAACTTGACAGGAAAGGAAAAAAAAAATTAAAGAGGCTCCTGAGATAGGAACAGGGTAATTACCATCATGAGCAAAACAGAATAGACTTGGTGAAATTAGTTTAATTTATTACCAATCAGATCAGAGTAGGATAATGAGAAATAAAAATAAATCTTAAAACATCTTCCCTCCCCAACCCTTCCTTTTTGGGGGGATCAACTTCACTCACAATTTTCTCTACCTTGTCCCTGCACAGTGGCACAAGTGGATAGGGAATAGGGGCTGTGGTCAGCTCATCACACATTGTCTCTGCTGCTTCTTTCTTTTCAGGAGGAGGATTCCTCATGCTCTTCCTCTGTTCCTGCATGAGGCCCCTCCCACAGGAGACTCCTCCTTGAACTTCTCCAATGTAAGTCCTTCTCACAGGTGCAGTTCTTCACAAACTGCTCATGTGTGGGTCCCTTCAAAAGTGTGTAGTCCTTCAGGAACAGACTGCTCCAGCACAGGCCTCCCCTCCGATTAATAAAACCTGCCAGCAAATCTTCTCAGTGTGGATTTTTCTGTCCACACGGCCCAGGTTCTGCCAAGAGCCTGTTCTAGCATGGGCTTCCCATGGGGTCAGCTTTTCCCAGAGGAATTACCACCATGGCTAATGAGGTCAGCCTTGGCAGGTTGTGGGCCCATCTTGGCGCTGGATGGAATATGGGGGAAACTTATGGCAGCTTCTAAGAGAAGCCACAAGTAGCACCTCTGCTACAAAAACATGTTCCACAAACTCAATTCAATGACACCTAAATAACTAGAATAAAACAAACAAACAAACAAACCAAACCAAACAAAGAAAGCACAAACAAAAAACCCCAAAGCCCAAACCAAAATCGTAAGGATCTTTAACTCGCCAATTAATCTACTGTTTCACTCCTAAATCCATCTTTAGTCTACAAACAGTTTTCAGGTGCTCCTGGTTTATAAACTGTACACATACAAATCTAATACATGGAAGGAACTTCAAGCACTAGAAGTTCTATGAGCGAAGTTTTGAAGCTAATTGGTCTAGGGTGGGAAAAAATTGTACAACGTGGGAGTCATGAGTCCCATCCTGGTGTTTTAACTCTGTTGCTTTTCTTGTATTTTGACAAAAATCTCTCTATGAATAATAGAGGAAAAAAATATGAAAAGTTCAGTGAGACTCAATTTTCCTGAAATTTGTTCTTGGATCATAAGTTTCTGCAATTGTCCTCTTGTATTCTTGACAGTAAAAAAAGACTTGATCATTTTCTGTTTTTCAAACCTGGTATAAACCATACATGTATTATGTGAAGCTGTTTTTAATCCCTGTTTCAGTTCATAGCTTTCATTGAAATGGAAGTAAAAAACCATAAAAATTTCTAATATTATCTTTTCTTCTTAAATTAAAATGAAAATTTCTTTCAAAACTAGAGTCTGTGACTTTCAGCAATCAGTTGGAAGAACAAAAACAAAACCAAACCAAAATAAAACAAAAAAGAGAGAAATGAAGCAGGCAAGTGGATAAAATTTTGTTTCCACTCTATATACAAAGCAGACCTATGGGGAAAATATATGACTCAGTAATAAACAGACAGCCCTGGGACCAAAGATTTCTAACATTGATATGTCATGTTTTTAATAAAGCATCATGTTTGGAAGAAATAAAAAGTTTGTCAGTAATTTTCTCACTACATCTAGTTGGCAAATAAAAAAGTACCTAAACAATGTTTATGGGAGGTGACCACAGGAAAACATCCCCATTTAAATACTATCTTCCTTGTAAAGTTTGGGAGGAGGGAAAAACTGAAACAAAATCAAGTATTTTTTCCTGTATTTGAAATGAATGGGCCACATTATCATCTTCTTTTTTTTTTTTCCCCTTCAGGAACAAAAAAGACATAAAAGAGCGGACACATCGCTAAGCAGCAAGGAGAGAAGATTAAGTCACCCAAATACCTGGGATAAAAACAAACTTTGCTTATAGGCATGCTGATCCACTGAATTTCAATTTATTTTTCTTTCTCTGCTAATAAAAGACTGCAATGCCTTGTTGGATATGCATAAATGGCAGTAGATATCCCACCATATCCTCCAATGGCAGTGTGTACAAATCACAATGACATAACATTGTTGTAAGATCAACTTAGAAGATGTTATTCATGGAATCTACAGCTTTCTGCATTCTACAGCTTTCTGGTATAACCTTAGAGGTCTACTACCTGAGTGTTGACCAGACCCAAACTTGCTTTCCTAATGGAATTTGACAAGGCCACAGATGTAAGTAGTGTATCTGCACCAGAGTAGCTCTTTGCTCAGTAAA
Organism: Serilophus lunatus; assembly: GCA_013399895.1. NCBI lineage: Eukaryota > Metazoa > Chordata > Aves > Passeriformes > Eurylaimidae > Serilophus > Serilophus lunatus. Next base: position 43,373 of record VXBA01002093.1, on the reverse strand, counting down.
AATTAAGTGCACTGAAACCTCATGTAAGTCTCTCAAGTAAACTGGAAATTTTACTGTTATTGTTCTTTCCTATTAAATTTATACTATTGTCTCTCTACATATTTGGTGAAAAAAGTTATGAAGAGGTAGATATGAGATTTTATAAAAGGTACAATGCTCTTTTGAGTTGTTTCAAAGGCAAAGTTTTTATGTAGCTTACTTTGATTATATGATTGCAATTTAATTATGTTATAATTATGGCTGTAATTGCCATTTTGTATGTTTCATTAAAGCTGCATACATTAATTGCCTCTAACTTCTGTTGATGAGCTTAACTAATAAAAGCAGATGTTTACAGCAGAGGAGACTGGTTAGCCTGCTATTACAAGGTGACTATCTCCAGAAAGCAATCAGCATCTGAATATAATACTGACAATTTTCAATTTCTCAGATAATCCGTTTCTAATTTTGCACTATACAGATACACTCATACACACATATGCATATATATATAAGAACATACACATATGTACATACCTATAATCATATTTTAAACAACTTTTGGTCTTTCATATTACAACAAGAATAAAATTGAGCCAATATTTTATGTCTATATTTTAAACGAGGACAACAATTGCAGAATTTCTTTGAATTAGTATAGGTAAACAAATATTTTTTAGTACCATGTAATCCAATGAGGAAAATTTCAAGAGGGCTTAACTTTGCCTGAGTGCTTACATTTCCAACGAAATAAATTAATAGAAAATGTATTTCCTAGCCCACAGCTATAATTCAGCACAGTTTTTTGCTAATCGGTTATGTACCACTTACATTAAACTATTAAAAAAATTGCAGATATTCTTTTCATAAGACTAAAGCATTCTAAGTCCAGCTAGGGAATAGGTTCATTTTAAAAGATGGACATTATCAACAGTAAAAACATCACTGTTACATAATATCAAACTCTAGAATCCATGGAACAGCTATGTCCTAAAAGAATTTAATTTAGTGTATTTTTTTATGTATGCTAAAAATATGTAAACAATTCTAACTGTTAACCTTTATGATCTTGGGTCCCTGTTCCCTTTAGTTTGTTGACATAATACATTCTATTAAATGCATTTTCTGTGTACTTCAGAAATTGTCGATGATCTAACCTGATCACAATTCAGAATGTGCAACCCCTATTCATCATGGTATGCATGTGCTCATTATATTGACTTTGAGTAAGGCAATTTAAATAAGCAAAGATGAACATGCTGCTTTTCTTTTTTAATTATAAGACTTCAGCATGATTGTCATTATTTTTTCTGTGTATTAATGTAAATACAAATGGAAGATGTCTCACAGTATTTACTTTGTTTGCTCATGAGTTGTTATTCAGGATGATCAACTACACCTGATCACAGTATCTGCTCATTTCAGAGTTTTGTGTATAAATCACAACACCCCATTTTAAACGGAACTTGGAAATGTTCATTTAATATCTTGATGCTACTTTTTAGTTTGGAGCTACTGACTGTGAGGAAACCTCACGGCCAATATCCAAAACCATTTCTCTGGCTCTTCAGAGCTGTGAATCAGAGTTCACTCATTTCTCCTCCTTCCTCTCAGAGGTTTCCCTGGCTACCCACTTCCCTAAGCAGCTCAGTTTCTGAACCTTGCTATAGATGAAAAGTAGATTGAGGAGGTATTAACTCACAAAACTTGGGGTGAATGAAGGAGGATTTCTGTGGCAACAGAGCTTTGAAAATTCTCAGGCAGCTGAAAAATCTGTTAGGTGAGTGTTTCTCTGTGTGTTGGCCAAGAGGAAAGACAAAGGATGGAAGAGATGCTGAGACATTGTTTACATGTGTATTAGAGGGGAAAAACATAAACAGTTCAAAGAGAAAATGAGAGAGATTTTAGATTTCAGTAGTGCAGGATGATGTTGGTATAATTTACTGTGCTGAGAAGAGATTTAAGCCCATTAAATAGAGCAGCCTGAATGTAGGAGGAGAAGAGAACTGCCAAATACAGTAGCAGGAATTCATCATGCTGAAATCCCCCATATGGTTATTTAAATGTGTTTGTACATACAATGTATATTTAAACATATTAAACAAGCAATATTAAATCAACATGAGGGATTTTGTTAGCAAAGCTGACAGAAAAAAAAAAAAAAACCAACAAAAAACCCCACACTAAACCTGTAAATTTGAAACACTGAAATAGCAAGGTATGAACTATATGACCTAAAAGATTATTTTCCATTTTTCGTTCCTCTGTGATAGATTTGTAGCACATTCAAACAGATATCAGATGGTCAGGAGATTTTATCTCTAATTCAGTATTACGTGCCCTTTCTTAAAATAAATAAATAGAAAAGAAACACTCATTTGTTAGCTTTAGCAAGGCTAATCCTGATATAATCTGTCAACATAAAAATATTTCACATTAAGAAAACGTTTTCTTCAATGTACATTTTATAGAATCAGAGAATCCTAGGATATCCTGAGTTGGAAGAGACCCACAAGGTTCATCTAGTGCAACTCCTGGTCCAGGTTATCACCCCAAGAATCACGTCATGTACCTGAGAGTATAATCCAAATGCTTCTTGAAATCCGTCAGGTTTGATGCCATGACCACTTTCCTGGGGAGTCTTTTCTAGGGAGCAGCCATCATCTCGGTGAAGAACCTTTTCCTGTTATCTCGACTCAGCTCCACCTGACACACCTTCAAGGCCATTCCCTCAGGTTCTGTCACTGCTCACTACAGAGAAAAGATCAGTGCCTGTCCCTCCTCTTCCCCTGACAAGGAAGTTGTACACTGCAATGAGGTCTCTCCTCAGTCTCCTCTTCTCCAGAATGAGTAGGCCAGGTGCCCTCGGCCACTCCTCATACGGCTTCTCTTCAAGGCCCTTCTCCATCTTCACTGTCCTCCTTTGGACATTCTCTAACAGCTTAATATCTTGTTTTCGTTGTGGTGCCCAACATTGCACACAATATTCCCTCATAAGTGCATAGCAGAGTGGGACAATCACCTGCCTCAATGCTTTGCCTGATGCTCCCCAGGGCACGGTGGGCCCTCCTGGCTGCCAGGGCACTGCTGACTCATATTCAACTTGCCATGGACCAAGTTGCCTAGGTTCCCTTCCACGGGACTGCATTCCAACACCTTGTTCCCAAGTCTGTACATACATTGAGGGTTACCCTGTTCCAGGTGCAGAAAATGCCATTTGTCTTTGTTAAACGTCATACAATTTGTGATTTCCCAGCTCTCTTATTTGTTTAAATTTCTCTGCAGAGCCTCTCTGCCTTTGAGGGAGTTAACAACTTCTCCCAATTTCATATCATTGCCAGACTTTCTTTGTATTCCTTTGAGTCCTGCAACGGAGTCATTTATGAAGATGCTGAAAGAAATGGGCTAAAATGGAGTCCTGCAGGACCTCATTAGTGAATGCTCACCAGCCTGATTTTACATCATTCACCACATGCCTTTGCACCTGACCCATGATCCAGTTCCTCACCCATTAAATGATGTGTTTATCCAAACTCTCATCTAGACTTGTTTAATTGGCAACTAAGAATAAGAACCACTTCCATTCCAGTACTCATGTTTGAACATAGATGTCCAAGTCAGATAGGACAAAATTCTTTCTATTGCTTTTTGGAATCATATGTCTTTGTTAACAAGTTTTGTCAACTAACAAGATGAGAAGCTTAAATTTTAACTGATGTGAAATGACTACAAAATATTTAGGCATCAACAACACAAGATTAATTTTCTACATCATATAATTTTGTGGCTCAGTTTCTTTCCAGATCCAGATTCCCATGCCATGCTGCGGATAGAGTGCCTGAGCTCTGTTTTTTAAGGAACCACACAGACTCTTCTGAGGTGAAAATAACGTGCAGTTCTGAGATTCTAGGACCTGTTCCTTACAGCTGGTATGGAAAGGCTTAAATTCCTTCCACCTTGTGCAGACCTTCCACTCTCATAAACCCCACTGTTGTGCAGGTTTCCAGGGCATCTCTATCTACCCCTTTGGGACAATACTGTGAACAAATTACTTTGGTTTCAACAACGATATACTAGATGAATTATTTTAGGCCATTTCATCGAATATAATAGCAATTTTTATTTTTAAGGTTACATGGCGCAGGGAACACAAAGGAAATTTGAGTTGATTGTTTGGTTTCATTTAGTTTATGGATTATTTTATTAGGTACAGAGTAAGGCTGTTAAGAATATTGAAGTTGCCACAGAGTTATGCGAGGGAAGCTGAGCTCTGAGGATAACTTGCTGAAGATGCTGATGTAGCAATGATTTTAATGTTTGATCTTCCTCAGGACAAGAGGGAACTGGAAATTAAGTATCTCAAAAAAGAGTTCCCACACAAGGCAAAACACTAGAAACACCATAGTGCAGTTACATCCTAAACCCCAGGAGGCTGGCAGTTTATCTACAAATGACTGGAAAAAATTTTTGGAAACAAATTAGAATGCAACATACTGAATTGGCAAAAGTGTTATAAAAAACTGGCTACACCATTCCACAAACTAGTTTTGGTACAAAACCTCTGGATTCTTTCTCTTGGTGTCCTCTTAGGCTATATATCTTCACTGACTGAATATGTGGTTTTGGGAAGTGCATTGGAGCTTAAATCTTATTTTGGGCACACTTTTTACTTTTTAGTTAATTCTGTTCAGAACATTCATGCACATCTACAATTATCTTGTGTTTACATATGTGGCTAACTGATATTAATTCTGAAGAATCCATTTGTAATCTAAACTAAATGCATTTAATCTAAATTTGAACACCTCAAATGTTTAGTCCTTAACCACTTCCATCACGCTTCTTTCATAGTCAATGAAAGGAGATAGACACTTGCAGCAAGTGAATTATGTTTTCTCAATGTAGATGATGTATACAGTAAATAAGATTAACCTAACTGAAAGTGTTTTCACAGATTGGCAATATTTATGGTATTTTTTAGATGTGACATAATTTGTAAGAAGCCTGGTTTTCGTGAGATCTTATTTTGTATCCAGACAAAATTGATTTGGGTAATATGTGATGGAAGTTCGAATTTTTACTCCTTTCTCAATGAACCCTTTTAAAGGTAAACTCCTCACTAAAGAAGTTTCATCACACAGTTTACCTCAAACTTAAATATAAATTACAATCATCTTCCTTTTCTTTTTTCTATACTTGCCTATTGCATGCTACTATACACATCTGTCTAATTCTAGAGAGTCCTGAAAAACAAACCAGTGTTGGGTGAAGTACGTCCACAGCTGGATCTCAAAATTGAGCTATATATTCTAGGCAAGTTTATTTTCCTGAGTCAAAGTATAACATATATATAGTCATAATTTTGTTATTTATTCTCTTGTCCCATATACCTGTTGTTGTGAGGAGCCTACATATTTCATTTTACCTGAAACTGGTTTGAATATTTTCAGAGGGCAAGTGAAAATGTGGATAAATTTAATTTTTTTATATCGTCCAAAGGCCTGTATAATTTACTTAAAGCACAATGAGGCATATCTTAATGTTATCTTCATAATATGTATTGCAGTCATTTAGTGAAAGTCACAAAAGGAATTTTTATTTTTTATTTTATTCTTCAAAGTAAACACCTTGAAGAAGCTGACATTATAATAAGAAATCACTTTTGTTATAGAACCTGACTTTTCTTATGATGAATATTTTAAGTATTCAAAGAAATCATACTTAAAAGGTTTCACTTAAGTACAACTTTATATATATAAGCAATTTTTTTCCTATTTTGTACCATAAATTCCTATGAAAATTCACCAAAAGGAGACACAGAATGACAATACAGTGGAACAAACCAGATCACAATGGTGTTGATTGCAAACTGATGACTCCCTAATGTCCTCAATATTAAGAAAATAAATTTGCTTACCTTTATTATCTAGCATGACTAATATGGATCGGTTTACTGTGCAACAGCTTTAATCAAGCTACTTGTATAAAATATGTGTGAACACAGTGAAGCATGAATTCAGCAGGTCAGCAGACAGAGAATATTCCTGTAGTTGCTAATTAATGTTCAAGATCAGGTTAGTCTTCATAAATGCTGTCTTCATCCTTCACTTTCTCACTCAGTTAAAGATGGCTTTGTAGATATGTTCTTGTGCTGCAACGTCAAATTCATTTGTCTGAGTGGAGATCTAGTTGAAAATATAAGACAATCATTTAAATGGAAAACATGAATTTGAGGCCGCAAGTGTCCCCAAGGTTTTATGCTTGTACTTATTATATTTCCAGCTATAAGAAAGACAGTTATAAGGATATTCTCCATTCCATTTCTACCCTACCTCCTCTGACTGAAAGATGTACTCTCCTTTAAAAAAAAAAAAAAACAAAAATATTTCAAATGTAGATGGGGGATGCTCAATGTCTTGTCTGTATCTCTCTCTGATAGATCACCCTTATTCTCCAGTAACAGCTGAATCCTGTACCCGCTTCCAAAACATGAACAAACAGATTTCACAGTGGGAAAGCATAATGAACTAATTTGCTGACAATATGCACAGGATAGAGACAGATAAGTGTCTGTATTGAACTAGTGTTGCAATCTTAGTTCAGCCACGTTATTAGATGCCTAAGAATCCTACAGGGGAGAGACATAACATTAACAGGAACACATCTTATAGCAACAAAAGTATGTATTTGTTTTTCCCCATTCATATGGCAAATAGTTGTACTTGGCTTTAGGAAGACACTTTACATTTGCATTTAATAGTCCTTGAATAGATACTATATTTGGTTGTTCTTCCTCAACTGGAAAGCTCCTATCCTTTCAAGCTAACTTATTTACACTCGTGTACAGTTTATTTCGAGTTCCATTTCACTGCTCCTACCATAATTGTTATTTAGGACTGTTATTGTGATTCACATTACATTATAAGCATCATATGTGATTAACTCTCTGTGGCAGTATCCTTTCCTTATAATAGATTTGAAATAAGCCATATGGCTATCTGATAATGAGAAAAATTTCTGTGTCAAGTATATGTTGCATTTTGGGTTGAATATTTCTGAATTGGATAAGAAGACTTTAAAGACTTGAAAAACCTTATAGAATTCATGGAAGATTATGAAGTTTTGGAGAGCTGGTAAAAGAATGAAAATCACGGTTCTCATCTTCAAAAAGATGAGAAAGTAGGAATTGAGAATTACGTGCAAGTTAGCTTTAGTTCCTTTTATAAAAAGCTGGAACAAATAATCAAACAATTTATAGGCACCTAGAGATAACATAAGAGTAGAGCAAATGCAATAACAGACTTCTTGGGAACAAAGCTTGTCAGAATAATCTCATTTCCTTTTTGTGATAGGATAATGTTTTTAAAGATAAAGTAGAAGAAATGTATATGTTAGATATTTTGAATTTACAAAATCTTTTGAAGCTGCTTCATGTGACACTTATAAGCAAAAGATAAGATTAAGAAGATTAGTTTTATAGATGTGCAAAATTATCAGATGTGCCAAAAAAAATCATTAACAGTGGTTGGTTATCAAATTGGAAGGTAGTATTTAGGCAGGTTCTGCAGAAGGTTTTCACATGTCTTGTACAGTTCTGGCTTTCATGAATGATTTAATTGTCGAAATAAAGAAGAGAATTATTTAAATTTACAAAGGTTCAATTTGGAAAGTGATCAGAAAACAGACAAGCTGATAAACTGATACAATTCAACAAAGTTTTGAAGTTCATTGCAAGGTGCAATGGGCACAAACTGAAACACTTGATGCTCCATCTGAATATGAAGGAAAATTTCTTTTCTGTGAGTGTGACAGAACACTGAAACAGGCTGCCCAAAAAGGCTGTGGATTCTCCTCCTGTGTTGATATTCAAAACAGTCCTGGATGCAATCATGTGCAGCTTGCTGCAGGTGAATCTGCTTTAGCTGGAGAGTTGGACTAGATGATCTCCAGTGCTCCCTTCCAACTCCAACTGTTCTGTGATTCTGCAATTCTGCAAAATTCTGTAATAAGGCAGTAATTATCAATGGACTGTTCAAATATGATTTAGGGAAAGGGAAAAAAAAACAAAACAGGAAGATATTCTGAAGAAAAGTATGTGTTCAGCATATTCACACCCAAATTGAACTTGAACTGAGTGTTTCATGATATTCTACTATCTTGGATTATAGAAAATGAAGTGCTGTGCATAAGGTATGTAAATTAGTCTTTCTGCACTGTCTTTCTGCACTGCTTGGCTCTAAAAAAGGTTATAGCTTGAGTACTGATCCAATTCTGCACATTGACTGAAGGCAAAGGTGCATCAGATGGACAGAGAATCTGACAGATGGACAGGGTAATGATAATGGGCTTTAAAAGTATAAGTAACTGCTGTATATTGGTCTGTTCTGTCATACAGAGAGCAACAAACTGAAAAACAGATTATGCCTCTTTGAGAAGGCATACTCACAAATCACAGCTTTTTTTTTCTTTTGCTGCCGAATCATATTCCCACAACCAGCAAAATAAAAGCATACTGGTAGATAATTAAAATACCATTTCTACACAAAAATCTTAGCAATTTAATATGGAAAAAATGTATTTTATTCTCAAAAACTCTGTGTTCACAAAATATTTTTCCATAAATTTTATGTTGATATCTAATTTTTTTCTTCATGGACATTTTGTCTAGAAGTCTGACATTTGTCAAGTAGCAGTTCTTGTTTCACACAGAGGTCCTATCAAGGAACACTGAATGAACTAGGGGATAACTGTGCAGAAAAATAAACAGAACTCATTTAAATTTTCCAGAATGATAACTATTGGTGCTGTAGACAATGTACCTTTAAATCTAATCTTGGCAACACGGCAGAAGCTGAAGCATGTTGGAAATTTTATGGAATTGCAAACTTGTTCGATATGTGCAAGTCTCTCTTTTCTTGCAGTCTGACACTCTGCCCACATTGTCATATAGGCAAGATTTCACCCACATCATCTGACATGACATGTAGTCCGTGCTACTGCCATGTAAGGTATGATTCTCTCAACTCACACTCACATTGGTGGAGCCAAGGAGTGACACAACTCTTATCTGCATTCAAAAGTCATTTGCATGACCGACTGAATGTAAAGTCCATGTAGGTATTGTTTATGACCCTGTGTTTGCTATCAGTTATCAAGGTTAATCAGCATTTGAGTAACATTGTTGCTTATCTTTCTTACTGTCCCAATAAAGTTTTGCTCATATCCTGTTGTCAGACTTGATTACTGTTAAGACCACAGAGACATGGTTGTCTGAATAATATGGTGGTTTACTTCATGTTAATTAGCAGCAGTGCTGTTGAAAAGAGATTAGGGAGCTCAATCATTAGGAAAAAAGATACTGATTATTAGCATTGAATAAGACTATTTATCAAAAAAAAAGTAAAATTATGTTTATGCATTAATATTTATATCTGGTGTTATAATTAATTCCATTTGCCCTGTATATTATCGTCAGTCTGTACATCTGAAAAGAACTCAAGTTCAAAAAGGGGCCTATCCTTCATCACAAATAATAAATAATTCCCACTAAGACCTCTGTTTTCAACAGGAAAATAGGGCAAATAAAGCTTTGTTGAAAAAACACACAATCATGACAGGATCAAGAAACAGCAATATTGATATCTTTGCATTCTCACAAGCACCAGCATTTTAATGACTGAAATCCTGTTAGTTTTCGATGCCTTATTCCACAAGCATTTTTGAGAACATTGGGACACTAATTGTGATCACTCAGTATGTCCTTGAATTACATTTATGGAAATATTAGTAGTATAATGTCCTAGAAATGGTGCACACATACCCCTAAACAAGATATATATTTTCTGCCTGGTGTTATGCAATTCAAATGAGTGGAAGATTTGATGGAATTGTCTTCTCTTTGTGAACAGAAAACAGGTGGAACCAGTCAGAAAAATGTATCTTTCAAGTCAGGGGACTTTTAATCTCTTAGTTTTTGTGAGATTTTTTTCAGAACTGGAAAAAACTCAAACTATAAGGAAAGTGGAAATTGTGTTTTAATAAACACAAAACTGAAATTGGCTGTGCAGAGGAATAAAATCAAAAGGTCAGACAGACAAGTTTGGCTGCAGATACTTTTCTGTAGTCTGAATCCCTTGTAGAATAACTGAAACATACACTACACCACTGTGACTCAAGGTATTGCAGGAGGTGTTGCTATTCTACATCTTTGGGGTTTTTTTCCATAGTGCTTTATTTCAGCAAGCATTTAGAAGAGCTTTAGCAGGAGTTCACAGTAAACTTCACGTGCCTTAGAAAGCAGTTAAAATTACAAGCATGGCGGTGAAATATAGCCAAAGCAATATATTTTGTAACTTGGGGGGAAAAAACCTGACACTGGAAGTCTGTGAAACCAGAATGTAAGCAGAAAGGGCTAAATTGTCTTTCACCAACTGTCTACTAGATCCTATGTGAAGACAGTTAACATATGAAGCATTTCCTTCAAGTTAAAGTCTCTCTTCAGCAAGCTGAGACAAGGGCTTAGGTTGAAAACTGCCTTTCAGTGGCAGAAACTCTTTAAGAGACCTACTGGTCTCTTCCTTCTTTGAGTCGGCTCCTTGATCAGCCTTGAAGCCATACTAGCTCTGGTTGCAGAAATTAATATAACTGTGTACCCCTTGAGCATCAGCTGACAACTGTCCCAGCAGATAAATGAATGCAAAAATATCTTCAAAATCACCTTTGTGTTTTCCTTTTGGTTTCAAGAATTGTAAGTTTATGGCATGGAATGCAGCTCAGATTTGTTTTTAAAATGGGTTATGTTCCAGTTGAATTTCCTGGAGGCACAAAGCATGATTTTTAAATGGGCAAATACTAGGAAGTGTAAATACCACCATGAATTATCTCAAGTGCTTGTTTCACCCATAAAGAATTATTTTTCATTAAATGTTGCAGTGCTTCCTAGATATTTCCTTTTAAATAAGTGCCATCAGGTGATCATGTAAAAATTGGTGCCTGTCAAACGATTTTTTAGGGGGGTTCTTTGGGACATTTTTGTGAAGAAAGACTACAAAAGCATCAGTATTGGGATTTCAGTGTGACACCTTTTTAAGGAAAAGGCCAATGCTTTTATTATTTTTGTTCATGGAGAAAAATAATTGTCACTTTTACCCTCTGTGCTCATTTCTTGCTCATAGTTCATAACCTTCTCCTGTGGACCTGTCTGAAATATATTTCATCTAGGAATTCAGTCGAGGAGGAACAAGATCCTTTACTCTGTGTTTCATCTCACTGAGAGTCAGGTGTGAAGTGGAGTAAGAAGCTTTTGCTGTGAAGATGATTCTCTTGGGACAGTCTGAGAGAGACTCTCAAACTATCAAGACCAGAGAAAGGAAATTTTGCTAAAACAGAAGGGATAGCTTATCTGAGCTTATCTGACATTGCTAGTTTGAAACCAGATGATAGTCTGCAAGTGAGGCATAGTTTAGCTTTAGTTGTAGACTGCATTTCTACTCCCTATATCCCAGTGTATTTTCTTCCAGTTCATGATTTGGTATACTTTGTGATTTGTTTAATCAAAAGGTGTTACAATTTACTTTCATATGGAAGGATTTTTATGAAAGTGTTTCACCATATCACTATAAGACCAGTAGCACCTTTCAAGGGAAATGAATCAATGACTAATATACTCCTACATCTCTTCTGATGGGTTTTGTTAATTTTGCAATTTCCAGCCATTTTCCTCATTTGTCCTATTGTAAAAAAATCTAAGAGAATATCCTTTTCCTGTTTTTTGGTGGTTTTGTTTTTGAGGTTTTTTTGCCTGTAACAATCATTTTGCATAAGAGATGTTAGAAATTAACTCAGTCTTTCTGAACTGCATCATATCTGTATATGACTGTGTATGTCTGTGTGTTTGTGCATGTTTGTGAATGTTTGTGCATGTTTATATTTGTGCTTCAGGATTCCAAAGAGTGAGTAATGGTCATTCCTTTTCCTATTTTAAATGAAATAAGAATTATTGTTAGACACTGAGGAATCTGTCACATTGATGTCACACAGCAGGCAGACAATAGTTTCATTCTATATGACCCCAGTGTAATCACACCTGAAAGAATAAATTCAGTTTTGGGAAGCTCAATATCACACATATATTAACAAACCAGAGGAAGTTCAGGAAAGTGCAACAAAAACGATTAAGTGTTTAAAAGCAACGAAATTTAAAGAAATAATCACAACACGGCCAAGCAGTGGCTAACATGAAAATAGAGTATGACATGTAAAGGAAATCTCAACAGGAACTTTTAGAAATGGTATGAGATAGGGAGGCTAGAAGAAACAACAGGAACTTCTGAAAGGAGAAGCTAAGGTTAAATCAACAGTTATGATATTAGAACTAGATTTCTTATAACTTTTTTTTTTTAAAAAAAGTGATCAAAATATAATAAAAACTGTTGGGGTGGAAGGGACTCTCTAGGTCATCTACTCAAGCTCCTGATTAAATGCAGAGCTAGCTTTGAAGTTAGACGATTCTGTTAGATATGTTAGACTTGAAAATATCCAATAGAGATGTATACTTCACCGATTCCAGGGTTCCAGTGCTTGATCATCATCACCATGAAGACTTTTTTCTATATAACTAGCCAGAATTTTATTTTCAGTAGCTTTTGTCTGTCTGTTGTATAATAATCTTTCACTGAGCATATCTGAGAAGAATCTAAATGTCAGCCCTCCAGTCAGCATGGATACCCTGTTATTTCATGTTCAATTTTCTATGTATTGGGACTCTTTTGCACAGCTCATTTATAGCCTGTCCTGTCACACTGGTTGACTTCATTCCAGGTGCAGGACTTTACACTTGTTTTCACTGAGTTTTCCTAGGTTTCTCAAGTTTGACAAAATTTCAGTCCCACCTTTCAGTACATCCTCCTCTCTGATTCATGTCAATCAATGCATTGTGTGAGAGTGCAGTCCTTCTGATTATCCATATTGCATATCAGCTCTAGTACTATTTTATGCATAATTCCACTAGTACCTGGACACCAGCAGGACTTTGAAGTGATGTCTGTTAGAGTTCTTTGGTAGTCTGACAATCTAGACAGATTCCTATTCACCTCACAGTCTGCCTATCTAAAACTCTCCAAAATTGCTATGTGGACACTGTGAAATTTTATGTCAAAATCATTGCTTAAGTCAAGGTCAAGGACAACAGCCACCTTCCTCTTGTCCACTGAGCCAATCAAGTTACCTCATAAGCTAACTGGCATGGTTACACATACACTGTGTTCACTTGCAACATATTGACAGTTCCCAATGAATTTTTTTGTCCCTCAAGTGCGAAGATGACTGCCAGCAGGATTTGTTCTACTATGGCAGAGACAGGAGTGAGACAGACTTGCCTGACAGTTTCCTCTTAAAAATGAGCATCACATTTGTGCTTTTCTTGTCATCAGGGATGTCTTCTAGTCTTTCTAACTTTTCAAAGATGTGAAAGGCAGCTTAAGAATGGCATCAGACCTTCTTGATGCTTCCAGTCTAGTCCCATGGATTTGTATATGGAAAGTTTGCTCTAGTAATCACTAACACGTCCTGCCTCTATTTTATCCTCTGATACCTTTTGTAGCAGTCTTTACCCTGTACTCTGCTAGCAGGGACAGAGACAGATTGTCAGAGGCAGAGGAAGTGCTGAGTAGAGAGGATGCTGAGTACTTCAGGCTTTTCCTCTATCCTTTGCATCTAGATATCTGTCTTATTCAGCAACAGATCCAGATTTTGTTTTATATCCTTTCCGTTTCTCTACTTACCTGTAAAATTTGTTTCTTGTTCTCTTTCATATCTCCTGTCGTTTTCAGTACCAGCTGAACTTTGGTTTCATAAATTCTCACTCTTCAGACCTAGGCACAGTTTCTGTATTACTCCCTGGTAGAGTGTCCCCAGCTCCACTCTGTATACTTTCTTTTGGGGCTTGAACTTATTCAGAATTTCTGCATTTAGTCAGCTGGCCTTCTGCCATACATTCTTGTTCATATTGGGATTGAACTTCTTGTGTTTTAAAAAGTTTTTCTGTGAAGAAAACTGGATCTCATCAGTCCCTTTGCAGTTCAGATAAGTTTCCCATGAGATCTTGACTATCAGACTCCTGAAAGAAGTTGAATTACATTCTTATCTTCATTACTGAAGCTCAGGTTTGCTATTCTGCCACATAGAAACTAAACGGATGATTAGAATTCGTGTCACTGAGATTAAAGAGACCAGAGCATATGCATCTTTAGTCCTCAGAACAACTCCACTGTTTCTTTTTTTCATGAAAACTTTGTATCTATCAATATGAATGGTCCTATTAGGAAATAAAATGTGTAGTTATGAAATAATAATAAAGAGTAGTGACCTTGAATCTTTTCTTTGAATATTGATTCATAAATTAAATCTTTGGTAATGGATGTCTCTTTTACTCAGTGATATTCATTCAAATACCAATCATAATTTAAACTACAAGTAAAAATAATGCAATTGTCATTATCAACATTCATTGGATGGATAGTATTAATCATTTTAGTATTATTATAAAATATTAATATAATATTACAACATTTTCAATAATGTATTCATATTTAGATGTCTACATAATAGAATCTCTGACAAAGAGGACTAAGGAGGCATTGAGAGGTCATCTAGTCCTTTTCTCTGCCCTAAGGTACACTTAAATCTCTCTCTCTCTGATTCTGCATAGACATTTTTCCACTTCTCTTAAAGTCTTCTATGACAGAGATTCCTCCAGAAATCTATGCCTATAATTTGCTACCTTATGTTTACATGTTTCTCCAGAGTATATACTGAATTTTCTGTGTTGCTTTTGAAGCATATTATTTCTTGTCTGATACATCAAGATTATGGAGGATAATTTCACATGCTTCTCTGTGGCTATGGATATCCAATCTGGTTTATCTTCACCCCAATGACATTTAACTGCCCTTCCCTTATTTTCTTAAGACTATGTCATGTGCAAGAGCAATAAATGTTACAAAAAATGAAACTATATGACACCCAACTCTTTTTCTATTTGTCATTCTATAGCAAGATCTTTTAGATTGGTTTGACCCTACTCATTCTTCACAGATCCATATTCTGTGTGCTGTGTACTCCATTCTGCCTTCTGTGTACTTGCAAACAGTTTGCTTTATTAATTGCTGCTGAATTTTTCAGAAAATTGAAATTAGGGTAACTTACATATACTTTCTGTATTTTTTGCTATAGTCACCTGACTTTTCCCTTGCCTTTTTTTTTAAAGTAACAGTTAAACTTCCTCTTACTTATAACTCAGCAGAATGGTTACTACAAGCAGTATGCTTATGATGAGTCAACACAAGTCATCCAGTTAATTTATGATTAACTGTAAACATACCATCAATTGCATATTACCCATGCATATCAAACTGATTATTTACTGACAATATTTTCAGTCATCTTAGTAAATCATTGTTGGGGTTTGAGGGGTGCTGGGTTAGGGTTACAGTTAGGGTTAGGGGGTGTTGGGGTGGCTTTGAGTCTCAGGGTGGTCTTGGGGGAGTCCTTGGGGCTTGGGGAGGGAGAGGGTGTGTAAGGGATGCCCACTTGCCTTGTCTGTGTAAAATCCTGTTTTTTGTTAAGAAGGGAGAGGGGGCTGGGATCTTGGTGTCTGTAAACCTGAGAAGCTCCATTGACGTTGTCATTCCATATGTCCCAGATCGGGACCCGGAACGGCAGTGGCGAGGTGGCACAGCAAATGAAATCAGTGGAGCAGCGGAGCAAAGCAGGGACTTGCTGGGGGTGTTCCCCTCTTCCTGGTCCTGGCAAGCGGTGGTTCACAGGGCTGCTGCTATGGTGGCGGCTCTGGCGGCGGTGAGAGGGCACAGGAACAAAGCCGCGATGAGGCTGTGCCTGGCCTGGTGCCATATGCAGTGCTGCGCCGAGCGGCGGCTCCCAACCTGGCAGCAGCATGGGTGGCAGCTCCAGCAGCGGGCAGCCCCAGGGCCAGCGGCACCACACATGGTGCGCGGTGCCACTGCAGTCCCAGTGCAGGTTGCTGCGCTGCCACTGCAGCCCAGGTGCGGCAGGTGGTGTGGCGTCGGAGCACACGGCCCCGCACTGCCATTTGGGTGGGTGCCGGCAGGGGGTCGGTCCCCCAGTCCCGGTGTGGGCAGCAGCCCCAAGAACTCGGCTGTGGGAGCACCCCAGCGTCCCCGCTGTCTTGGGGGGGCCCTCCTGCGGGGGATCTCTGGAGGTGGCAGCAGCAGTCACTCCGTGGCATCCCCGGAGTGCCTGCAGCCAGTAAAGATGGTGCCTCGAAGCCTTGAACATGTGGTTTTCGGCAGGAACCGCCATTTTGCTGGGACTGGAGATCCCGGAGAAAAGGCGGAGCCCAGCACCGACAGCCAACCAGGAGACAGCTTAGCCGGGAAGAAGATGCCGAGTTCCTGCGGGACTTGGAGGGCTTAAAAAGCCGAGCACAGAAGCCCTCCTGCTCTTCAGCTTCCTGTCTAGAGGTGGAGCACGTGGTCCCTCTCCTCCAGGGTCTCAGACCACATGGCGTGACTCCACCCATTCCCCTCAGCACCAGAGCAAAGTCCAGCTTGATAGCAAGTAGTAACTTCCCGAAGGTGTCCTGGGAGGGGGTTCGCTTTTCACTTCTTTTGCGTTTTGCAGAAAACCTGGAGGGCCGGGAGTGACACCATCAGAGACAGACGGCTTCCCTACTCCTCCCTCTGTTTTCTCGGCTAGTCACCTAGCTTGAAAAGCAGTTTGGGGTTTTTTTGGTTTTGGTTTTTTATTTTTCCTTTTTCCCTTTTTTTTTTGTTTTCTGCATGCCGAGTGTTTCTCTATGTAAAATTTTAGTTCCCATAAGTTGTTCCTTTTTCCCTAGTTGAACCCCAAGTAACAAATTGTTCCTCTGCTACTAATTTTGTTCAGTTTTCCATCATCATTATTGCACACGCTCCTTAGTGATAAAAGTGGGTTCAAAACCGCTACAATAATACAACAAAACTTTCTGATGATCATTAGAGTTACAAATGAGAAATGAGAAAGTGCTACTCTATCAATAAATTATTGTCACCAAAAATTTCTAATTGGGCTTTTATGAGCAAATAGAAAATTAGATGTAGTAGACAATACCTTCAGCTCTATTAAACAAAATCCAAACAAACCCATAAGCAAAAATACAAACAGGCATAATGAAACCAACTAGTCAGTAAAACACCGCTGTGCAACATCATACTTTTTTCACAGCACTATTCAAACTATAGGCAGACTCAAGCCTAGTGTTCGGCATGTGTTGCAGTAAATCTGAAAAACTGGTTACTCACAGAAAAATTATTACTGTACCATGCCTGCTTGTGTGGAGTGTTCCTTTCAATTCCTAGGGGAAAGTTTTTGCCATTTCATGAGCTACCATTGGTCACAATTGTTGGAATCATCCTATTCTGCATGGTATATGGTATATGGTGAAGCCAGTTGGGCTGTAACTACAGTAGTGCAACTGAGTTTGTCCATGGGCGTTAAGTATTGCAATTCTGAAAAGAAGATAAAATGTTGGTAAAAATATTAGTTATCAAAACAACAGCAAACAATTAAATTAAGAAATAGCTTTATTGTCTGGTAATAGCAAAACACTTTGTGATTGCTTAGTGCATGATACCCAGTGGAAAGATACATTATAGTCAGTGTCTTACAAATTCCTCCACTTTGGTTTCTGTCATACATTGTGCTGGTTTCAGCTGGTATAGAGTTAATTTTCTTCACAATGGCTAGTGTGGCGTATGTTTTTTATTCGTGCTGAACAAAGGTTTGATAATGTAGAGACATTATTGCTATTGCTGAGCAGGGCTTACACAGATCCAAGGCCTTTTATGCTTTCAGTACTGTTACACTGGCAAGGAATTTGGAGGTGCATGGGAGGCTGACATTTGGAGTGATAGTATTTGTCTTCCCAAGTAACTGCTATGTGTGGTGGGGCCCTGCTCTCTTGGAGATGGCTGAACATCTGCCTGCCCATGGGAAGCAGTGAATTAATTCTTTTGTTTTTTGCTCTGCTTTTGCTTTCCCTATTAAACTGTCTTTATCTGAACTCATGAGTTTTCTAGCTTTTACCCTTCCCATTTTCTCCCCAGTTCCACTGGTGGGGGATTAAGCAAGTGGCTACATGGTGTTTAGTTGCTGGCTAGGTTTAAACCACGATGTATGTTACTCAGTTTACTTGGGATGAATTTTTGGCAAATATCATGATCTTTTAGTCATTGTCAATACAATTTGAAGACATGATCATCATCTCTAAAAGAAATATTTTTTATTTATATTGAAAGTCTAATTTTAGTTCTCCAATGGGAATCTGACATCTGAGAGGAAACTGCTGGCAAATGCAAATTCTAATTACATTATGCATGAAAAAGAGGTTTGGTTTCATTCTCGTATTATCAAGTCATGCATAATCAAAAGTAATATTCATAAATAAAGAGATAAACATCTTATGTTGTTGTATTCATCATAAGTCTGTTTCTATGTTAAAAAAAAAAATCCTATGCTTGAACTTTTTCAAATTTTTTAAAGAATTTTGATTTATGCACAGGAAAAATAAACAAAGTAGTGGAATGAATGCTGTCTAAATATGCATATTTCAGACAATACCTCAATAAAAAGGTCAGACATATCAGACCGGATAATATCCCACTTGCATCTTCCTTCCTTTTTTTTTTTNTGAATTTCTTTATTTTTCTTTCTTTTTTTTTTTTTTTTTTTTTTCTCTCCTCCTTTATAATGTAAGAGTCTGCAGCTTCTATGAATGCCAGTTTGGCAACTTTTGGGTGTACTAAATTCATTTAAACTCAAACAATCAGAGAAGAAATGAAATAATATTGGACAATAGAAGCTCTCTGATGTTTACAAATACATTTACATCAGGTCATTCTTCCTGTGAACACATTGTGCATCTCAATTCATTGCAGTTTTCATTATAATAGAAAAAGCATGAGTAACAATGAACTGCAAACCTTATTTCGAAAACATATAACTTTGCAGTGGTTTAACCTGGGCTGAGTGCCAGGGTCTCACTACAGCCAC
>VXBA01002093.1:13152-24135 GCA_013399895.1 Serilophus lunatus | reverse complement strand
TGCTCCAGTGAGAGTCTATCCCATGGGCAGCAGCAGCCCTTCACAGACTGCTACCACATGGCTCACATTCCACAGGGTGCAGTCCCTCAGGCACAGGCTGCTCCAGCGTGGGCCCCATGTGCCACACGTCCTAACAGGAGAATCCTACTCCAAGTGGGCTCCTCTCCCCACGGGCTACAATCCCCTGCCAGGACCCGGCTCTACCTTGGGTCTCCCACGGGCTACAGCCTTCCCCCAGCATCCACCTGCTCCGGCATGGCTCCTCCACGGGCTACAGGTGGATCTCTGCACTCCTGTGGTCCTCCATGGGCTGCAGGGGGACAGCTGCTTCACCATGGTCTTCCCCATGGGCTGCAGCTGGATCTCAGCTCCGGCACCAGGAGCATCTCCTCCCCCTCCTTCTCCACTGACCTTGGTGTCTGCGTTGTTGTTCACAGGCTCTCACCCTGCTCCTCTCCGGCAACCAACTTCGTCTCCTTCCAACTTTTTTTCTTCCTTCTTAAATATGTTATCACAGAGATGTTCCTTCAACTGCTGACTGGCCTGGCCTTGGTCAGCAGTGGGCCCAGCCTGGAGCTGGCTGGCACTGGTTCTGCTGAACATGGGGAAACTTCCAGCAGCTTCTCGAAGAAGCCTCCCCCTCAGCCCCCCCACTGCTAGCAAAACCTGGCCACAGAGAAAACCAATACAAATTTACAAACATAGAAAGACAACTGGGATCATCTCTAAAGCAGATTTCTTAGCTGCCAATGAGTAGTTTGCTGCTTTCATTACATGGATTTTCAAAGGGTTTTAATTGATTTCTTATTTTGGCTCACCACCCGATTCTGATATGTTATTTCTACAGTTATTAAGTTCTATAGACCATTATTTAGGGCCAGGAAAATTTGCCTACCAGTGCTACTGGGGTATAGCTATTGAGGTCTAGATTAAGGGAACTTTCTGAAATTTTATAGCAGACTTCTTTCAAACGCTTCATTGCTAAAATTTGCTCACTTCTGTTTACACTTAGCTTGTCTCCTCTATGATACTGAGTATGACTATTACCTCCTCTGAGTTTGCAAATCATATGCTACAAAAGACGCACAATATAGGAAAAAAGGCCATGTCACATAGAAAATGGAGGTTGGTGTGAATGCAGTTTGGGTTTATTTGGCACACACTTCTGCAAGTACTGACTAATTGTTCAAGCCCTGTCATGAGTAATGAAATCAAACATTAACTGAATATATTGGAAGCAGCTGATCTCACAGTTTCTAATATATGCATACAAACTTTCAGAGACTGCTCCAATTTTAGACACAAGCCTAAGTTTCGCTTCTCTGAAAATAGGTTTCAAATATAGGAAATCTAACTCTAGAGACAGTGTTTTTCCATGTTCTTTTCCTTTCCTAATGAAAACTGGATAAATATGTTTACAGAATACTATGTGTAAATGGTATTGCTAATTTATTTGGAAGTTCTCATGAGTGTTTTAAGTTGATAGAAGAGAGGAGGAAGAACTATTTTCCATATAAGCACATGAAAAGATAAGGATGGCTGTACTCTCTATTCAGTTTTCATCTGGCTTTATTATGCTGAGTCTCGATATTTCATGTTGTTATAAACAACATATAAAGCAAGCGTCAAACCAAAGTCAGTGGTATTATCATGTTGACGAGGAATGTGGTTCATACAGAAAATCTTTCCCAACATTTTCTCCTTTTCCTCTGGATATTTGGTCAGTGTGGTTAAAAAGGAGGAGTAAAGAGCTGAAATGCTATGTATGGATTTTTATTTGTTTAGAATGCAAAAGGTATAGGACATAATTCAAGGAACCTGAAAAAAAGAGAAAAATCGCCTTAAAATATTCTGTATTTTTTTAGTTTAGTTTTTTTGTTAGTTTGTTTGTTAGTTTGTTTTTTAAACTTACCCATTGTTATATACTACTTGAGAAAAACTCTTTATAATGCTTTAGATATTCATTATAAACCTGACAGTGTATCTTTGAAAGCAGAAGAACTTAAATAAAAATTATGTTTTGTCTGCAAGATTAAAAAAATCCTTTGAAAAAAATTTTAAAAGCAGAGACTAAGAACCTTTTTTAACCACCATCAAATAATACATAAACATTGAGAAAATACTACTGATTTAGAAATTTTTCTGTAGCGCTTGATAGATGAATGTTTATTCACATGGAATTGGATTTACCCATTGCTATCATTGACCTAATTCATTCAGGAAAATGATGAAGATTTGATTCTTACTGGCACATAAGAAAGAAATCTATTCCTTTTCATGAAAGTTAAATTAGTTTCTTGATTGATTTTTAACAAAACTGCATAAGTAATTGGCATTTAAAACATATTTTCTTCTAAATTTCTCTGTTTATTCTCCTTTCTCTGAGGAGTTGAAAGAGTTATCACAAGTTATTTGTAAACTGATAAAAAGGAATAATTTTCTGGACTAAATAGTCTTGGTTTATCTTAAATCATCTTATTAGGTACATTGAAGGGAAGTGGTGAAGATGAATCTATAGAAAACTCTGTCCAAAGTATGAGTATTGTTATGTAACATGATCTAGAAAATGGGATTTGACACCATTTTAAAACTGATCTGAGTTCTTCATCATACATATTCTGGACTGATTTGGAGACATGTCTCTTTATCAACCTCTGGCTGCCAATTTTACATCTCTGATTTTCAGGCAACATTTCAGGTATGCTTTATCCATAGGAAGAGCCTTACTCTCTACGTATAGTAGTTAATTTCCTACCACTGAAATAAGAAAAACCAGAACCAGGACTCTCAGTGCCCAGTTATATTTTGAGAGAAAATTAATAAGAAGTCAGAGACAGTTATATAAGCCATCACTGCATAGACTTCAAGTAATTCGATATTTTACAAATCATATAATATATATTTTTTAAAATCAATAGAAAAGTGTATTGGGTTTGGCTGATATGGAGTTAATTTTCCCCATAGCAGTCCTCATAGTTTTGTGCTTTGTATTTGTGTCCGGAAAGTAGTCCCTAACACTCCAGGTTTTGGCTGCTGCTGAGAAATGTTGGCATAGCATCAGCACTGTCTCTCCAACACAGCCAAGACAGCTGAACCAAGCTGACCAAAAGGTTATTCCATTTTATGTCTACACTGCAACAGAAGTTAAGAGAAAGGAGGGAGAGGTCAGGCATTTTTTATTATGGTGTTTGTCTTCCACACCAACCACTACAAACACTGAAACCCTGCCTCCTGGTCTGGACATTGCCTGCTTTTGTTTTAGTTTGTTTCCAAGTGCATCCTTGTAGGGGTTTGAAAGGGGAGGAGGGTACAAGGGGGTGCTGGCGGGTTCTTAGAAAGAGTGGGGGAGGGGGGAAAGGGGAAGGGGTCCCCATTTTTGGTATAAACCCCTATATTTTTCAGATTTTTTCACTTCCTTCCCCAACTCACCGCTGCTTTTCCCCGGGGCCGGCTCCAGGTGTGTGTGGGGCAGCTCCGGGAGCCCGCAGTGCCGGTGCGGGGTTGCGGTGCAGGCTCCCCCCCTTGCGGTGCCTGCGGGCGGCGGGGGGGGAGGGGAGCTCGGTGCGCGGTCCTGGCCCGGCCGTGTGGGTGGCGGCGGGAGCGCAGCAGGTCCCTCCCGGTGCAGGGCAGCCCCACGCTGCTGTGGGGGTGCCCTGGTGGTGGCGCCGGTCCCACGTCACCACGAGGAAAAGCTGGCAAGAAGCCCGCGGTGCCAGCGGCCCCGGGAACAGCCCCCGCGTGGCAGGAGGGGCACAGTCGCTGCCCAGGCAGCTCCTGTGGCCCCGGTCGGCCCCAGACACCCCTTTTGTGGGTTTCTGTGGTCGGTGGGTGCCCTGGGAGGCAGCAGCCATCCCGCGGCTGGCAAAAGATGGTGCTGGGGAGCCGTCGGCTCACAGATTTTGGCGGAAACCGCCATTTTGTTGGAGCCGGGAACCTTGAAGGAGGAGGTGGATCCCAGACCACTGGCCAATCCCAAGTGGCAAAACTGGGAAGTGGACCGCGAGATTCACGTGGGACTTGGAGAGCTTAAAAGCCCGAAACAACGGATGTTCATTCTCTTTGGCTTCCTGCTAAGCTGGAGAGCAGCAGCATGGCTCCCCTTCCCCGACTCCCAGGCCTCGTGGCTTGACTCCGCCCATCCCCCATCAGCACTGGAGCCACACCAGCACAGCTGCAGGTTGAAAGCTTCCCCAAATAACATCCCGGGTTGGGGGGGGAGAACCTCTCACTGTGTTGTGTTTTTCAGAGGCTTCACAGGCTGGGAGTTGGCTACCATCAGAGAGAGGGAGAGAGAAGAGGAAATGGCTTTCCCTTCCCACTGCTTCTCTTTGGCCAGCTTGTCTGGCCTTTGAAAGCAGCTCCCTTATTCCTTTTTTAATTCTTTTTTTTTTCCCTTTCGTGTGGTTTTTGTTAGGTTTAATTCTGTGTTAAGTCTGGGGTTCCCTTAAACTGTGTTTTCCTTTGTTTGAGCTCCAGACAAATAAAGTGTTTCTCTGTTGTTATTTCTGTTCATTCTTCTCGTCACTATTAAGAGTGCCCCGTAGTTAATATAGTGGTGCTAAACCACCACAATAGTTTTTTTTTCTTCTTCTTTGTTAAACAGCCTTTATATTGACTGATGAGTTTTTCCCCATCTCATTTTTTCCATGCTGCCATGCCTGCCTTGTTGAGGAGGGGATGATACAGAGGTTTGATGGGCACCTGGCAGTCAATCGAGGTCAATCTACCACAAAAAAAAAGCTAAAACACTGTATTTAGATACCAAGCTTGAATATTTCTAGAACAAAGTTACACAAAATATGGCTTATCATGCACAGGTTGAAAACAAAACAAAAAGCAAAAAAAATCAAACCTATGGAGCTGTTTTGATAGTTGAGACTTGAGAAAATGAAAAACATAAACTGCTATACTTGGCTTTTTATTTTCATATTGGGGCCTTTTACACTGAACACTTCTGTAATATTTCAGGCAAGTCAGAAGAAAGTATTGATCAGCTTTAACTGATGACATGTCCATAAAGCCATCAACAAATATCCGTGTCTAATTCTGAATTATATGCAGATGTTTAAGATAGTAGATAATAGTGCAGTGGCAATGATAGATATTTTAATGTGTTTATTTAGATGTTAAATGTTTTCTGAGAGATTAAGAAAGTAATTTCTTGCCATCTCATTTTGATGCAAATTTAAAAGTTTAGACAGCATTAATGAAATATTGTTCCCAACTAAAAATCACATGGTCTCTAATCAAATTTTAAGACAAATACAGTGACATTTTGACTCCTGTGCTTACTGTGGTTTGTCAGTGTAGTGGTTTAAGCACTGTTTAGCATTCAGGGAGGCGAGTTCAATAAAGGTGACGGAAAAACTGAATAGAATGGTCAGCAAGGGAAACAGTTTTATTACAAGAGATTAAATTAGAAAGGTAGGGTGATGACTAGTTGGAAGGGACAGGTGGGAAGGGTAGGAAAGGGTGTCTTTCCCTTCTCGCTGTCTGGAAGCACCTTCGGCCCTTCAGCCTCTCTGGAAAACAAACACAGATGAAAACCAACCAGCTCCCTCCCCTCCCTTTGTCCGAATACTTGCTCCCAGGTTGAGAGGAATGGGTGGAATCCTGCCAGGGGCCTGAAGACACTGGACACTTAGGCTGTGATGTTTCTCCCAGCAGCGGTGGCCGAAAAAGAGAGCAGGGCAGGGCCGTGCTTTGACTCTTCAAGCCTTTTCTGTCATCGCCTGAATGTCGTCACCTTCTTCCTGGTCCAGCTGGCTTCCCATTCTTCCAGTTAGTTGGGCCCCGCCTCACTTCCGGTGTTTTCTCATTGAAGGAACTCCCGAGTTCAGTCATTAGGCGCCTTCTTTGTTCTTATGGCTGCAGCACCTCAAGAGATGTCACAGCACCAACACGATGCCAGGGCTAGCTCTCTATCGCTCTCTGTCAGCAGCCGTGATGCTGAAGTTCCTGGCCAGGCTGGCCCGGGGCATTTTGCCGCTGCCTGCGCTCCGGGGTGAAGGTGAGGAGCCACTGCCCCCTGTCCCAGGGTGGTGGGGGGGGTGGCCCCGGGAAGCCATTTGCCCGTGCGGGAAGGGACGATCCCCGTGCCCCAGGAATAGCGGAGGCAGGGAGGGGGCTAGAAAACCGCCACCCGGCCCCTGGCCTTGGGGACACCAGGATAGGCACAGGTCCCGCTCTGTCCTGGCCCCCAATCTCAGCTTCCTTCTCCAAACCCCGGGAGAACAGGTAAGCCCGGAGCCTGGCTTCCACAGGTAAAAAAAGGATCCACACCTGCCCCCCAGTCCCGGCCAGGACAGCCCCATCCCCAAAACGGCTTTTTTTGAGGAAAAACTGAATTTTAATCGGGTAAGTGGGGGTTTCTCTCTCACAACCCCCTTTCAAAAGCCCTTTTTTAAACGGCTACAGTCAGGAATTTTAAAAAACTGTCATTACAGGAAAATAAGTTCTGTATTTTTTAGTATTTAATGCTGAAAAAAGGATGCAAATGCTCAGTTCAGCATATTTCCAGCAAAATTTCAGTGCCCCAAAACTCCCAATTTTACTCGTGTAAGGATTAGGGTTATGGGAAATTTTTGAAAAGGTAAATTTGAGCATCCTGACAAGCAGACTACTAGAAAATAAAGGTAGCAAATCCATTACTTTTACCAAGGGCCTCCTTAGGAATACATCATAAAAATTATTTGGTCTGACTGACTTAGCAGGGAATTTGCACTAAATTTCCATGCTTGACAACATCAGTGATGGTCCCTTTGGACTCATATCCATTCTTCTGGAAGAATAAAGTATGTTGCACAGGCCAATCACAGAGCCACTGCTTCTTGTCCATGTTGGTGATGATCTGACTGACAGTTGGTGACACATTGTGTATCCATGGCGATAGAAAAATGTTCACACAGGAGTTCCTGATAACCTTTCCTATGAGTGTCTCTATAAAAGTGCAGCAAATATAGTGGAATTATATTGATTAGACTAATAACAGAGCTGATGAGTTGCAATCTTTTAAGAGGTCATTCAGAGGAATGGTCTACTGCTTAGTTAAAATTATTCAGAAATCTAGAATTAGCAGGAGCATTTTCTCTTTTTCTTTTTTTTTTTTTTTTCATTACAGCATATGCACAAACCTGTGTGATAGAGCTGATGATTGATGATGGTAATAGTAATGATAATGGCTGCTTGATTTTTTTCTTGTCCTGCTATTCACTAGTCCTGTGTTCTGAAGGCACACAGTATGTACTAAGATTTCATTAGGATTTTCTGAGATGAACAATTCCTTTTTTTCACCTGAAAATAGCTTTCATCTTCATTTCTGATCCTGGCACCATCCTATAGAAAACTTTAAATAAAAAAGAAATGTCATGGCTAGTGATATTTTTAAAACAAAACTATAAAATAATTGACATTTGAGAAACAAGAAAACACACTTCTATATGATATGTTATACATTCCTCTATTAATCTACATCATTATTGATGAATTAAAATAGCTCTAACAAGACAGTAATTATGTTCTGCATGCTACAGCAGTACCTCAAAAAATGGTTTTCATAATGGGACGATATAAAATGAAGCAGCCTCACAGAAAATAAACAAAAAATTACACATTAAATATTGCTTTAATTACTGACACTCTATGCTGCACAACACTGAGTATTTTGAATTCCAAACTCTCGGGACCAGAGATCTAACTCTTGCCTCTCATGGACCCTGTTTATGAACACCAGAGGCTGCAGACGTATTGATTTTTAAAACGTACATCAGATTCCACAGCCAACCACAACCTGTCATTGGTCACTGGTTACTGTTACACAGATTCTCTACTTGTGCATATGGTAACACGGTATTCATTTTCCATTTCAATGTTTAACCTTGGACAATAAAAGTTGGAAAATACAGGAGTGCTGGATATGTACTGAGTATCATAAAGTATCATAAGTCAAAAAAACATAATATGTTGCATTAACCTTGAAGAACAGCAGAGAAGAGATAGGGTCATTCTCTTTTCACACAAGAAAGGGAAATGAACTTCAGGTCATTCCTAATTTCTTGGCCACTAGCTGTTATCCTGGAGGTGTTGTCCTTGAGAGATTTTATCAACAATACATTGGTGATTATTACTGAGCAATCCAAGGCCCACATTACCATTGGTCTCACAGGAATTTTTCCACATATCATCCCAGCTGGAGGTTAAAGAGCTGTAAGAAGAGCTATGGAGGAAAGCTAATTAGAAAATGGAAAGGAGGATGGAATTGAGTATAAAAATTAAAAAGCCTCATTCTGTTATTTTCAAAGTTAGAATGGTATATGTCCTTATGTGTATTTCTAGCTCCTTTCCTCTGACGCCCTATGACATTCTTACATTTTAAGTTACATTGCATATTCAATCAGACAGCAAGCTTGGAGGACTATTATGCTATCAATTTTTTTTTAAGATAGTTAAATCCTATAGCATAACTTTTTCATTAAGGTCATTACTGTAAGTTAAATAATTCGAGTTATATAGTATATGCATGTATTCGAGATACCCAGGTGTCATAAACCAGTATTCAAAATATATGTGACTAGAATCTGTCCTATTAGATATGGTGGATAGGGTATTATCTGAAAGTTTGTGTCATCATGGAAGATCTTTCACATTATCTTCTTTCCCTGAGAATTAGACTGTGGGGAAAACTCCACACATTTTGTTGGGTTTTTTTGGTTGGATGGAGTTTTTTAGTTGATGTGGGGAAAGATGAGTGTTGCTACGGACTTAAAATCAGTTTTCCAGTACCTTCGGTACCATAGTGGTCTAGCTAGGAGTCTACAGCTGTTTCAACATAGAACAGGTTTTCTAGTATGCATACATAGTTTAGATGCAATTATCTTAAACATCTGCAGGCCAGGAAGCCACAGACAAAGTGATCATCCAAGTCTATATTCAAGGAAAAAATTACATTCTAAGGACAAAATTAATTTTGATTTTTCTACTTGTTTATGTTCAGATGAGGTTATTCCTTCCCTAAGAATAGTGCTTATTTCCATTAATCAATTAATCTGAATGTAATGGGTCTGAATGTTGGGGGTTTTTTCCTGTTTGTTCAAATAGTAAACCCAAGGGTTTTTCTTTAAGAAGCACGAAGGAAAGCCGACATCCCAGGGGGGCCAGTTTGGAGCCAAGGTCCTTCCCGCGGTTTCACAGTGGTGCCAGTTCCCTTCACTCGGGTGAGCCTGTCCTGGGGAATGGGAGCGTGAAGCCCGCGCTGCCAGCATGCCAGGACTGGGAGCGCATGGGCTGGGGTCCTGGCACATTCCAATGCTTTGCAGAGCACTTAGGCTGGTAGGTCCATGCTGCTCGGCGCAGCTCAGTATCTGCAGAGCGGCACCAGTGCGGTCCCTCTTGTTCTGAGACCGGGTCCAGGACTGTTCCTGCTGCTCCTCTGTGGCTCCCGTGGAAGCAGGCAAGGAGGCTGAGTTCCCCCCCACCCTTGGCTCAGACGTGGAGCGCTGGTGGCAGAGCAGCATGGAGCAGAGTGAGGCAGCGGAAGCTCCCCATGCTGCCGGTGCTGGGACTGAGGGGTGCGGTGGGCACAGAGCGGAGATATGGAACCGCTCTCGCCATTTCTCCAATTTCCACGCAGTGTGGGAAGGGCTGTGGCGGCTCAAACTGAGACTGATGGTACCCTCCGCCATGCGTCGTTGCCACGGCAGCAGCTCCAGCATGTGTGGGAGGGATGCCCAGCATCCACACAGCGGGAGATGGTCAGTGTTGCCCCCTCCCTATGCTGCCGGGGAGGCATACAGCGGTGGCCACCCCCACAGGCGGCTACCACAGCTTCCACTGGCCCCAGGGGTCCCTCCCGGGAGTTCCTGATGTGGTGGCAGGTGGTCCCATGCTGGCAATGCGCTGGCAGCGAACACGCAGTGACAGCACCCCCTCTCGTGGCTAACTGGGGTGGGCAGCCTGTGACAGCTGCTCCAGCTGGCCCATGAGAGGGTGCTGCTGGCCCCATGAGTGCCCCCTGGGCAGTGGTAATGGCAGCCCTTGGGTCCCCAGATCCAGAGCACATGGCATTTTGGAGGGAGCGCCATCATACCTCATAGTAAAATCTCGGACAGAGGGGTGGTGCCCAATGCTGCCGACCAATAGGAAGGCTGCCTGCCCGGGAAGGGGACCCTGAGTTCATGTGATATCAAAAGCCCATAAAAGCCATGAAACTCTGAAGCTAGCTGCTTTTGGCCAGCTCGTCGTGGTCCATATAACATTGGCTGCTGCTCCTCCTGGTTCCTCCCAGCCTCCCTCACCCTCAGTTACCACCAGAGCCCCAGCAGTGATGGCAGAACACCATCCAGCTGCAACAGTGTGGTGTCTTTCCCCCTTGGGTTCCTGGGGGGAGGGAGTTTCTCACTGTGCCTTTTAGAGGTTCCAGGACCAGGAAATATCACCCATGCGGCAGCCTTCCCCTCTTCCCTTTCTCCTCAGCCTACCATCCTGCTTAGAGGAGCAGTTTGTTATTTGTTTTCTTTTTATTTTAATTTTATTGTGGAATATTGTCGAGTCTGTTGTGTGTATTTGGTTAGTGCTTAGGGGAGTCTGTAGTTTTATAGTGCCCCATAGAAAATAACTATTAGCTGTTGTCCTGGTTTGATGGACAAAATTATTGATTAATAATTCATGGATACAGAGGTAGTAAAGAAAATAAGAATTTATTATGAGGAAAGAAAAAAATTAACTTAAAAATATTAAAATATTGAACCCCCCCCCAAAGAACGCCAAATAACCACCTCCCAAAACCCCCCCAAAAAAACCATCCACCAACAACCCCACCCCCACCGGTTCCACAAGTGAACAAACAACAACAAATACTTATTCCTCGTTTCAATGTCCGGAAAAGTTCAGTTAATCTGAAGTAGGTGGCAGGAGGCGCTGATGGCCGTGGTGGGGGTGGAAAGAGCAGCAGCACAGCCAGGCACGTGGTGACTCCAAGATGGCAGA
>VXBA01002093.1:1692-13077 GCA_013399895.1 Serilophus lunatus | reverse complement strand
GGGGGGGGAGGGGGAAGAAATATCTTTATTTAAACCTGAGTCAAAACAGGGAAAGTTTTCTCAGCCTCAGCTAACCCAAGACAGCTGTTGGTTGCTTCTATTCAGTCTTTCGTCACTGTTGTGCCCCCTAGTTGTAAAGTCACCACACTGAGTCAGACTGTTTTGAGGAACTTTGAGGAACTGAATTGATGATTTCAGTTGTGATGATGTGTATATTTGATCAAGTGTACCCAGACCTTGGAAACAAAGTAATTTCAACATATTATTTTCTCACAGGGAAAAAAAAAGTGAACAGAAAGCTGCATGAATTTTCCTGATGTTTTTAGGTAAGGTGACCTTCACAAAGTCATATCCACCTTTGCTGAAGATTTTAAAGTACTTTCTTTTGTCTGTACACTGCTCATTAAACATTCTATGCAATTCAGAACCTATCACTTATGAAAAGAACTAGTAAAACTGTTAAGGCACTGCTGTGATGCACTGAATATTATCTGTGCGGACTAAGCAAAATGGTGAATCCACACGGCCTTTAGAATTTTCACCTCTGATAGCTATTGAAGAAATATACCTGTCTTCAGCTTGAGATAAATATTTAATTGTTTATTTATTTTTTTTTAGATGAATACTGTTTCCTAGACTTCCTAGATTGTTTAAATAGTTGTTATTGAGTTTTCTAATGATGCCTCTAAATAACAGTTCTAGCAGGAACACTTGTCTTATTTAGTCTTGCTAGTGAGAGTGGCATATGAAGTTTATACATTTTTAACTAGTTTTAAAGCGAACTCTTTAGCTGCTGCAGAAATCCATACTATAAAAGTGAATAAAATGATGTTTTCAAATTTCCTAAAATCCTCTTATTAATTTGCTGTCTTCTGTGATAAAACTCAAGGTAGTAGATGCTTAATAAAATGACTGACAGGCAATATAATGCAAGTTGCTTGTAGCTGCACTAGTTTCTAGCAGACACTTCAATTCAGCCACATTCTTCATGTGAAGAATGATAATTAAAGAAGAATAAATATGAGATATTTAAAAGGACAGTTCACTGTGATCGAACAGACATCCTTCTATGTTTTTTCAGTTCACAGAATCACAGAATTACAGAATCACAGAATATGTTGAGTTGAAAGGGACCCACAAGGATCATTGAGTTCCACTCTTATCTCTGCACAGGACCATCCCCTAGAGACCATCCCGCGTGCCTGAGGGTATTGTCCTAATGCTTTTCGAACTTTGTCAGGCTTGGTGCTGTGACCACTTCCCTGAGGAGCCTGTTCCAGTACCGAACCACTTTCTGGATGAAAACCCTTTTTCTAATATCCACCCCAAACCATCCCTGACACAATTTCAGCCCATTCCCTCAGATTCTGTCACTGGTCATCACAGAGAAGAGACCAGCGACTGTCTCCTCTCCTCTTCCCTTCATGAGGAAGTTGTAGACTGCAATGAGGTCTCCCCTCAGTCTTCTCCAGGCTCAACAGAAAAAGTGACCTCAGCCTCTCCTCATACCTTTCACCTCAAGACCTTTCACCATCATCACTGCCCTCCTTTGGACAGTCTCTAATATTTGAATATCTTTCGTATATCGGGATGCCCAAAACTGCACCAAAATTTCACGGTGAGGCTACACCACTGCAGAGCAGAGCGGGACAATCACCTTTCTTGACCAGCTGACGATGCTTTGCCTGATGCCCCGGAGGACAGAGCTGGCCCTCCTGTCTGCCCGAACACTGCTGACTCATATTCAACTCGCCATCAATCAGAATGCCGAGGTCCATTTCCATGGCATTTCTTTCCAGCATCTCATTCCCCAGTCTAAATGGGGCTGCCCCCTCCCAGCTGCAGAATCTGACACTTTCCCTTGATGAACTTCATATGGTTGGTGGCTACCCAGTCATCTAATTTGTCCGGAGCTCTCTGCAGAGCCTCCCTACCTTTCAGGGAGTCAACAGCTTCATCAACTTTTGTGTCATCTGCAAACTTTTTTAGTATCATACACAAATTAGTAGGGTATTCTAACACTTTCTTTGAAAAAAATTGCATTGATTTTTGTCTTTGATTTCAAATGTCTTCTATCAGACAATGAGCAGTGAAAGGATAACACAAGTTATTTGAATCTCCAAAGTCCCTTAAATCGGTTGCTTCTTCCAGCCAACATCCTTGGTTGTTCAACACAGAGGAATGCTGAAAGCATTGTTTGGAATTTTCCATAAGGTGCAATTTCCATAGGCTACTGTAGCACAATTAAAACAAGATATCAAGTGTATTTTAGAAATTACATTTTGTGTGTCAAGTTCAGGAAAAAGGAGTTTACTCAGCTATGTCCTGGAGAACACTGAAGTATTTCCCACTGCTCTGTTAGTACTTCAAATATATTGTACCTTCTCAAAACCCTACTGAAAAAAACTTGCCCATGTGAATATCAAGTTGCGAAGTCCTCAGATTCTCTGACTTCTGATAATGCCTTTTGAACTGTTTACTATGCAGCCTTGAGCTCTGATCCCAGAACTCTGCAATGAATTTCATTATTTCTAAGCTATATTTATGTATTTATCTCTGTTCTAGCAAACAGTATTTGCAACAGCTTTTGCAAATATTTCTGGAGTTCTAGAAGGAATGTCTTTATTGATTTTACTTTCTTTTAATGATTATTTGCAAGAAACACAGCGCTGAAACACAAGGAGCTTAAACTAGCCTACTTCAGCAGAAATTCAATTCCCACTCGTAGAAAAGATGTTTTAGCCATAAACACCACAAGAGATAAAACTGACTTTAAAACAGTTTTTTTACTTTTCCATTTGTATTCAAATCCTATTTAAATTATGTCACTGTAACACCTGATCTTTTAACTTTCAATAAGCCTCTGCATATACACAGGTACAAACATCTTTCTTTAAAATCTGTCTCTAAGTGTATATATGCGTGTATTGAAGTCATTGTGTATTTATACATGGTTGTACACATCATTAAATTCATTTATGATTCTGTGTTTATATACTCATGTGTACAAGAACATATAAATAATTTTACAGCTTGTTGAAATCTAGTAACATCTCTAAAAAAGAATGCTTAAGATACTGATTTTTCTCAGACCTAATTTATTGAAATCTACATTCAAAACTGAAAAGCTTGTCAAATCACCTTGAAAAATATGCATTTCAACAAAAGAAATTTTCTATCACATAAGATAGGACTTAACATTTTGTTTGTTGTACTCCATAAGGATCCTCTCAGCCCATTTCTCCAGCCTGCTGAGGTCACTCTTGATGACAGCAGGGCCTTCTGGCATATCAACCACTCCTCCAAGCATTGTTTCCTCAGCAAACTTGCTAAGGTGCACTCTGCCCCATCATCCAGATCATTAATGAAGATTTTAAACAGCATCAGACCCAATAGTGATCCTGGGTATATCAAGAGTCACTGGTCTCCAACTAAACTTTGTTCCACTGTCCACTAGACCAAATCATTCAAACTGTTTTAAACCTACCTCATTGTTTTCTTATCCAGCCCACACATCAACAGCCTCTCTATTAAGAACATCTGTGAGACATTTTGTTAATGTCAAGGAAGATAATATCCACTTCTTTCCCCTCCTCTACCAAGTCTCAACCAACATGATTCAATCAATAGAGTTCTTCGACACCCACAGTCAGGATACATCTCCATTTTTACTCATTTGTCAAAATAAAAGTAGAACTTTTTAATTTGAAAATGGTCTTTATACCTCATATACTTCCCTGATCTTCATTCCATGTGTAAAAAGAGGAAAATATCAAGAATAATCTCTTTTTCTTCTACTTCTGTATCTAGCCTATAGGTTGTTTGCCTTGATTTGCTGCATTTAGTTGTTTGATTGATTTTTTGTTTTGTTTTGTTTTTCTTGGGTTGAGGAAGGAGGCTGGAGGCTAGTTGCCTTTTTGTGGCTACATGAAATTTAAATATAAACATATAAAGCTTGAAGGAAAGTTAAAGAAAAGCAATTACTCCTGCATTACTTATACAAATACATACACGCATGACAGTAACTCTTCTTCACAGTTAGATGTCCAGACGCTGTCAGATATTTCACATGATCTTTATTCCATTGGTCAAGTGATTCAGAGCCTCACTTGAATGTAATGCCTTGGGAGGTCAGGATCATGCAGGGAAAGACAATTTTTCTGCCAGTTAGTGCCAATCCTGCAGAGAGTCTTAATACTAGAGGAGAATCCTTGATTTTGTGTCTGAATTTCATGAGGAGATAATGGACCACCGGGGTGATGTGCTTATCATGACCTCTGCTGCTAAGCAGATGAGCTAACATGGCCTATAATACCTGGAGGTTTTTTAAGCTGCACTGCACCTGATTTAGGACAGCAGCTTGAAGCTGAGTTTCCACATCTCAGTGTAAACATCCTTCTGCCTTATTTTATTTTTATTTTTTTATAGAATCTTTTATGTTTGCATAGATAATTTAATATTCAAAAGTTTTATGTGACAAATGTGAATGCCTATATATTAAAACCCCTGGTTTAGATTAGATAGAAAAGGAGAATTAAAATATTTCAGTACATGCCAAATGCATATCCCAATCTTCAAGTTAAAGTGGCAATCACTGGCTGGACCCAACAAGGATATAAGATCACATTGCCTGCCTTTTTCTCACCTGCATAATCGATCATAATCCAACGCACTCTTAAGAGAATGAATGAACTGTCAGGTTGTTGAAAGATGGCAATCCAAATAACCTACTTCCAGAAATTAGCAAAAGTAAACATCAAGCAGAAGGGCATTCATTATTTCCCCATATTTAACTCTCCAAAACATTTTTTCCAGTAGGTACCTTCTTCCATTCAGTGTATGAATGGTGGAAAAAAGTTAGCAGTAGAAATAATATTCACCTGACCAGATATAAT
The DNA here is from genome assembly GCA_013399895.1 of Serilophus lunatus. Classification (NCBI taxonomy): domain Eukaryota; kingdom Metazoa; phylum Chordata; class Aves; order Passeriformes; family Eurylaimidae; genus Serilophus; species Serilophus lunatus. The sequence continues at coordinate 8,182 of VXBA01002093.1, read as the reverse complement.
TTAATCCAATAGAATCTCTTATAATCATATCAAAATTAAGTCCTTTAAGGTGGATTTCATTTCATCCCTATATAGATTTATAAAAGGTGGTAAATTATTTGTAACCCGTTCCTCTGTGTTGACTACAGAGATAATCAAGCAAAAAAGCTTATGTTAAAATAGGGGACAGGATATCCTGGACATAGGGGAAATAATATCAAACTGAAATGTATGCCTTGGACCTCAATATGTCCCTACATATGTTTGCTATTTGAAAAATTGGTGCAATCTTTGTCTTTTTTTCATACTCAAAAAGCAAAAGGGGGAAACTATAAAACCAGGACTGAGTTCCTCCTTTGTTTCAGAAGTGTCATGGGTAATATTTAATTCAGCTGGTCACTGTCTTCTTGATGTTGACAGTTGGAGATGGTAGTCATTTTCCTCAACAATAATTGTTTGGACAAACACCATTCAGTTTTGTCTATTCAATCCACACATACACTCACATTCTTAACAAATGTTGTTACCTAGGCTATTGGCCAAGGGTGGATGTGCACCCCCACACTGATTTCATATACTAATCATCGCAGCCATGGTTTTTACCAGAAAGGCAGCATCTGCTGCATATTTGAAGCTGAATAGATTTTGCAGAAAAGTTGGCCCATGGACACCAGAATTCTTTAATATGATTATTGGATGCGTCCCATTAAGAATGAACATTCAATTATCATTAATTTCTGTATTTTAGGGAACTGGGTAGATGTGTCCTCCAGCTTGCTTTCTGGTCATGTGTAGATCTCTAAGAAGACTCAATTTTCCTCTTGAATTTAGATACCTCCAGCATTAGTGACACTTGAGGCTTTAATTTTTAATCACAATACTGTAATTAGGAAGTTAGGCCTAGACTGAGACATATATTTAGGACCCTAATTCCCAATTAAATCTTACCTATCTGCTTTTATTTATTTGGATTTAAAATTAACTGATATCTATTTATAGTGATGAGCTCTGACTCTCTTCCTCTAAAAGACAAACTCAAGAGGTAGGACAGGATACCTCTGCGTGAGTGTCATTTGGGGTGGATGCATCTACCAATCTGACAAAGTCTGCTTCACCCACATAATAATTAGATGTTCCAGTCAGCAGGGGTGCTTAGGTCTTATAAATCAACTCTCTCTAGCTGCAAATTGAACCCGAAACAACACCACTTGTAGTTACAGTTAGGACATGCATTTTCAACGTGAAAATAATAACACAAAAATGTAAAATTGTATTATCTGAAAAGTCTCTCTAGAATGAAAGAAATATTAAAATATAACTCTTTCAACAGAGAAATAGCCACTTTTATTGAGATCTACTGTAATAATTAAAGGTGCTAATAATGTATTTAATATTTTGAACACACTTATATTCTAGAGCAAAGCAGGCCATGATTTTAAAGAAGCAGTAGCTGTATCTAGGCTGGGCAAGAGGGTAGGTGGCACAGCATATGAACAGGCTGGATAGATGGACTGAATCCAACAACATGAGATTTAACAAGTCCAGGTGCCAGGTTCTACACTTTGGCCACAACAACCCCCCGCAGCACTACAGTTTGGGGACAGAGTGGCTGGAGAGCAGCCAGGCAGATAGAGGCCTGGGCGTACTGGTTGACAGCCAGCTGAACATGAGCCAGCAGTGTGCCCGGGTGGCCAAGAGGGCCAATGGCATCAGGAATAGTGTGGCCAGCAGGACAAGGGAAGTCATTCTTCCCCTGTACTCAGCACTGGTTAGGCTGCACCTCAAGTACAGTGGCCAGTTCTGGGCCCCTCAATTTAGGAAAGATGTTGAGATGATTGAATATGTCCGGAGAAGGACAACAAGGCTGGTGAGGGGTCTAGAACACAAGCCCTATGAAGAGCAGCCGAGGGAGCTGGTCTTGTTTAGCCTGGAAGAGGAGGCTCAGGGGAGACCTTATCACTCTCTACAAGGAGGGTGTAGCCAGGTGGGGGCCAGTCTCTTCTCCCAGGCAACAAGTAACAGAATGGGAGGACACAGTCTTAAGCTGTGCCACGTGAAGTTTAGGCTAGACATTAGGAAAAAATTCTTCACAAGAATGAGTGGCCATTGGAATTGACTTTCCAAGGATGTGGTGGAGCAACCATCACTGCAGGTGTTTAAGAAAAGACTGGATGTGCCACTTTGTGCCATGGTTTAGTTGATGAGGTGGTATTAGGTCATAGGTTTGACTTGATCATCTCAAAAGTCTTTGCTAACCTAGTTAATTCTGTGACTCTGTGACCTATTTAAAGCTGGTCTTTAGATCTAAATCCCGTCACCTAACAAAAAAACACTGCATTCCCTTCGTTGCTGAAAGGCTAAATACACAGAAATATGAAATAGTGGTGTGGACAGAACAGGTACATAAATTAGAGAACCAGGAATTGTTCCCACAAACATCAGTGTAGAAGTGGACCCTCAAAGTGATTCTGTAGATGAATAGCAATTCTGGAGGAAGGAAGACTTTAGATGAATTCCATGGGTGTTTGTGGTGTAAGTACTGCAGTACAAAAAGCTTTAAAATAGGATTAGCAGGTGTGACCCAGGATGTGTGCAAGACCTGGAGTAGTGGCTGGATGGCAAGTCAGACACATAAAGCAATCTCTCCATAAGTGTCTAAATCATTACATTATTTGGGGAATGGTTCTTCCAATTCTTCAATAATTATTCCAAAATTCTCTGCAGAAAATACCTAAACTGTGATCCAGTAACTGAGAATTTGACAAAGCATCACTAAGATAAAGAGATTTTTGTACAGTTGCTGTTCTCTTTCCTCCAAGATTTAGGAAAATAGCTTAGAAATAGTATTTGTATGTATCTAAAATTCAAGCAGATACTGATAATTACATGGAGAACTCATGGGGCTGTGTTAGCATTCTTAATTGTTGCCATTAGAGCTCCTTCATTTTGATTTCTTACCTAACTAATGGCTCTAAGAGATTCTAAAATTTCTATTTAAGGATTTCTTGTTCATTAGCTTTATTGGGTTTTATTTTATACAGCATATCAGATACAGTATCTTAACCTCTGTCTACCTGAAATTTATATGACCAGTCACAAGTTTGAGCCACCTGATGAAAAAATGTTCCGATTGCAAGTCATGTTACATGTTTTTCAGAGTAGACTAGTGCAAGGTTGGTTTTTTCTCTTCTCTGCTAATCTGAAAAATAAAGCTACTTCTATTTCTAAATGTAAGACTTTTATTAATAAGAAATATGAAATATATCTTCTTTTTTGTACTGCTAAATATTTTACAACTATTTCTACAAGGAAATACTGTAAGTTAGCTTTGAATCATCTGCATCAAACATGGCAGTTCCTCTATTTTAGTAAATATTTCTGAGAATCATCTCTGTAACTGAAACATATAGCGCCGAGCAAATAATATCCACACTTATAAAATCTAGTACATCCTTCAAAATTGAATTATTGCCTACTGTATACAGTTTCTTGTTTACATTAATTTGCAAATTGCATTTGGAATTTTTGTCAGCATACAAATAAATGCAAGCCAAGAAGATGAATAAGATTATTCTAAAAATGTAGGATTACTTTCGTACAGACACACACAGACACACGTATATAACATAGACATATATATCTATATGTAGTATGATGAGATTTTTTCAAATCATGGTGGTGTTCTACAATTCCAGAGTTCTCACTAAATTGCTGGTAATTATATCTCAATCCAGCATAAAGTAAATGTTTTAACTTTAAACCTGCTTGGATCTTGTAGGTGCAACAATTTGATTATGGCATTATGGTGCTCAAACTAAGAAACAAACCTCACAGGAAATAGTCTTAACAAGCCCAAACTAAGTCTTTCTGTAGATGTGACACAGATACTCCACTTCAAGAAGTGACTCTGTCTCTTTTATCAGAAGGTTATCCTGTCTTTTAAAATTCTGCCAGTAGTCTGTAAAATTACAACTATAATAATGAAAGAGCAGGTATCACCACCTTGTATAGATCCCATATGCTTTTTGATGAGGCTATCATGCAGAATTCCTTTGGTCTTTTTCTTCAAATTGCTTTTCTGAAAGTTATTAAAGGTTTTATTGTTATATTATTTGTAAGACCCCAGGCAAAGAGCCACAAGATCTAATGGGAGGATTACTTTTAAAAATATACAAGGCTTCAAAAATTCACCAACCAAATGTTTTGAAGAGCCTTCAGTTCTTTAATAACTTGAGATAGCATAAAAAGAAAATTTGCACATATTTTCTCAGGAGATACTTTTACTGATAATTTTAATAATGAGAAAACAAGAAATCTTGGCAAAAGTTCAAAAGGGGGTAACATACAACCAAAACAGAGAATTCCACACACAACTTTGCAAAATCCTACCTACTCATTTTTCAGTTACTCAAAATATTTAAAAAATAGTAGACAAAGAAAGAGATTAAGAAAAAAAAAGGAGTAAAGAAGGAGATGAAGGGGAAAACAACTAATGTCAGAAAGACCTGTGTAAGTCACATTTCACATAGTAGAGTTAGGTTCCAGCAGGGAGAGAGAACGAGATGCAGCCCTTCCCCCACCCCACCTTCCAGACCTGAGTTGGTTCTGACCCAATAATGCAATCTAATGCCTCACTATTATAATAATTATATAGAAAAATCTAGTCTTTAAACATTTAAATTGGCAAGCATTAACAACTATTTTATTTTTGACCTTTCATTTATGAATTAATGCCTAATCAATCAGCTGCTACCACCTAGAAACTTCAAATTCTAAACATAATAGATCTCAGAAAAAAAATTTATGCAGATCTCTTTTTTCTTGGAAAAGATGTTTCAAACAAAAATGAAACTGCCTTTCAAAATCATGTCATGTTAAGCAACATCTTTTTTGGCAGAAAACATATAGGCATACAAATAGGATATTTAATACTTTTACAATGACATGTTCTAATCTGCTGTTTTAGAGGGATTGTCTCCTAAAAAAAAAAAAAAAAATCAGCTATAACTTTAAGATTGAATTGTCTTCTTTTCTCCGAAAGTGCAAATAGCTGTAACTCTGTAACACTTTCAGTTATTACTGAAAAACAGATCAAAACAAGATGTTGAAAAATAGAGAAAATCATAATTACTAGAGAAGCAGACTAGAATAAAATAAAGGAAGGGAAGGGGGATGGAAAGGGAGATCAGAAGGGAGAAGGAAAAAAAAAACAAACCAGAAAAAAGATCAAAAGAGAAAAGAAAGAAAAAGAGAGAAAAAACTTAAAACAATGAAAATAATAAAAAAATGGCAGCAGGGGAAGGGAAAGGCCTACTTTGTCTCTGCAAGGTAATTCCTGTCCTCCACTCTTATTTTTATATCAACTTTAAATTACTTCTTCCATTATCAGTTTCTCTCTATAGACACTTCGTTCCATAGAGGTGTTCTGCAATGCTTCATTGTACATCTCCTCTTCATTGTGTGTCACAGTTAGTAGGATTTTGAAGTTGGACTTCAGTGACCATTTGGATGCCTTTTGGGCTACTTTAGAGCATCTAAGGAATATGTGTGGTGATAGTGTTTATGACATAGGGACTAAAAGAGATTCAAGATTTCCCGGGCAGGAATTTTGAATATACACTAGGTATATGCCATATGACCTAGCAAATTCCATATGCTAGGTCATGGAAAAGAGCAGTAGATATTTATAGGAGAGTAACTAAATCAAGATTTCAGTCAATACAGTGAAAGGATCAATTCCGTTTGTGCTATTGTTGCCTGAAACAGATGGGATAAGAAATAACACAAACATGCAGTGTGCAGAGGTGAAGGGAGAGTGCAGATTTGCTAGCAAAGCCCATGATCCAAAAGATGAAAATCATAACAATATCTTTATTTTTATAATTTTCAGAGTGCCCACCCATCCTACCATCCAACTAAAGTCCACCTTCCTACTATGTCCCTGAAGAATCACAGAACCACAAAATTACTAGGTTGGAAGAGACCTCCAAGATCATCTAGTCCAACTCTTACCCTAACACCTCGACTAGACTAGACCATGTCACCAAGTGCCACGTCCAGCCTTATTTTAAACACATCCAGGGATGGTGACTCCACCATCTCCCCGGGCAGACTATTCCAATATTTTATTACTCTTTCTGTAAAAAACTTCTTTCTAATATCGAACCTATACCTCCCCTGATGCAGCTTGAGACTGTGTCCTCTTGTTCTGTCAGTTGCTGCCCGGTGGAAGAGACCAACCCCCACCTGACGACAACCTCCTTTCAGGTAGTTGTAGAGGGCGATAAGGTCACCTCTGAGCCTCCTTTTCTCCAGGCTAAACAACTCCCTCAATCATTCCTCATAGGGCTTGTGCTTCAAGCCCCCCACCAGCCTCATTGCTCTCCTCTGGACATGCTCAATCATCTCCACACCCTTCCTAAACTGAGGGGCCCAGAACTGGACACAGTACTCAAGGTGCAGTCTCACCAGTGCCGAGTACAGAGGCAGAATAACCTCCCTGCTCCTGCTG